>MU729293.1:4356-17058 GCA_026770625.1 Nicotiana glauca
TTCATGATTGATAGAGATGTGTTGGTAAATTTGTATGAGCATAAACAGAAGGGATTCCATCAATAGGGGAAATCATTGCCTTAGCTTCTTCTCATAATTGTTTACACCTTTAGTAGTTTAATTTACAACTGTTTAGTTTACTTGCAAGCGTAGTTGGTAAAGAAATATTCAACTGAGATTCAAATATTTAGGAAGCTGTTCTGAAGAGTTTAGTGGTTCTAAAGATAGTGATTGATAGGTTAACTCTCCGTGGATTCGACCCTGGGCGTAATACTCGAGTTATATTTGCAACGTCCGCATTATCCTTTTTTATAAGGCATAGTTGGGTGTGATTAAAATTTTGGCGTCGTTGCCGGGGAGTTAATAGAATTATCAATCATCATTGACAGAAATACAGAAATTCTTATTGTAGTAAGTTTTCTCTCTACCCAATCTCTCATTGAAAATTTGACGGTTGTTGACTTGGTTGCTCAGGTGAATGCCTAGAAAATCTACGAGGACTCGAGAACTACTTGAAGGACTCTCAGACCCCGAGAAAACATTTCGGGCATTGAATCGTGCCAACAAAGGACTTCAATAATCCCAACAAACACACAAACTCGAAATTGACATGGGAGACGTAAACGACCCCAACAGAAATATCAGGAATGAGCAAGCTGGCTTAAATGCCAGGGAAGTGGCACCTCATGTGCCTGAGGGTGCACTATTTGACTGGGCACAACCCACAGCTGACAATTTGGCCACTGCCATTGTTGGGTCCGCAATACAAGCTGAATCATTCCAGATCACAAATAACATGCTACACTTGTTGCAAAACAAGGGACTCTTTTTTGGGTCACAAATAGAAGATCCTCGGCAGCACTTGAAGAACTTCCTGTCTATATGCAAAAACCAAAGGCAACCCAAGGTTACTCCTGAAGTAATCAGGCTATTATTGTTTCCATTCTCGGTGACAGAAGCTGCTCAGGTTTGGCTAAATTCACTCCCCATAAACTCTACAGAAACTTGGGATGAATTAGTCAAGAAATTTCACAACAAGTTCCACCCGCCCAACAAAACTGCTCAACAAATTGATGAGATCGTGAGTGTCAAACAGAAACCAATGGAGACACTACACGAGACATGGGGCAGGTTTAAAGGAATGTTGGTTATGTGTCCCCACCACGGTGTTCCAAAACAGATGTTGGGACAATGGTTTTACATGGGATTGTCAGACAACATGAAGAATATTGTAGATGCCTTGGCTGGTGGCGCATTCTTGAGCAAGACTTGGAGAGAAGGTCAGAATTTTCTTGATAAAATGGCACAAAATTCAGGATGGACAATTAGGAATGCACCTATCACTCCAGTGGTGCACTCAGTGCCTCTTGATCCTTCTAATACATTGGCTGAAAATATGGCGACTCTCTTGACACAAATGAGCATCCTCACCAAAAAGGTGAAGGAATCAGGGCAGAAGCAGCAGGTACATATAGTAGATACTACCAATGGGGGTTTGTGCACATCTTGCATTAGCCAGCCAATTGGTAATCCTTGGAATGTAGAGCATGATCATCATCATCAGCACCCTGAAGATATGAATTATGTGGCTAACTATGGGGGTTAGAGACAAGGAAATCAGAACAGAGTTCAGCAAACTCAGCAACAGTACATGCCACCTCAGCCACAGTATAACTCCAGAAACATGGGAGATATGAGACCCCCTAACAACATGGCACCTTATCCCAGGCCACAGGGGTACAACAATCACAATTAGCAGCAAGGGTTCCCCTCACCTCAGCAGCAACATGGGGGGAGGCAGAAAGATGGGTTCACTAGACTCGAAGCAATGATGCAGCAAGTTATTGGGTCCAATGCAAAAATGAATGAAAGAGTAGATGCACATGATGCATCAATCAAAAATATTGAAGTGCAAATGGGCCAAATTTCAATGTCTCTAAACAATCATCCTCAGGGGACATTACCTGCAGACACCCAGATAAATCCAAAAGATCAGGGCCCAAAGCAGCTGATGGCGGTCAGTCTCCGTAATGGCAGGGATCTAGATGTAGAACAAGAGAGAGCTCGAAAAAATATACAGGCTGAGACACTCATTCCAGTGCCCATTGAGCTGGATGAGTCTACGATACTAACAGAGGTAACAGTCCAGCTTGTTCAGGAAGAAAAGAACATTCAACAGGAGACCGAGAAAGTAGCTGAGCCAATTGAAGAGCCAGAAGTTGAAATAGTAGCGGATAAAGAGAAGTACCAAGTTATTGGGAAGAAGAGACCTCCTGCACCTTTTCCACAGAGGCTGGCCAAGCATCAAAAGGAAGAGCAGTATAAAAAGTTCTTTGAAATGCTCAAACAAATCTAGGTAAATATTCCACTGATTGAAGCTTTAAAAGAGATGCATGGATACGCAAAAATGATGAAGGACTTGATGTCCCGGAAGTTTTACTTCCAAGACTTGTCCACAGTTACACTTACCTAGACTTGTAGTGCAGTGGTGACTAGACCTGTTGCTGAAAAGCTGTCTGACCCAGGTAGCTTTACAATTCCATGCACCATTGGGAATTTCGCCTTTGCTAAGGCGCTCTGTGATTTAGGGGCCAACATTAATCTTATGCCCCTGGCTATCTATAAGTGGTTGGGCATTGGGAGAGCTAGATCCACATCCATGTTGTTGCAGCTGGCCGACAGGACTGTGAAGCGTCCATTTGGTATCCTTGATGATGTGCTTATTCAGGTGGGGAAATTTGTGTTCCCTGCAGATTTTGTGATCTTGGATTGCAAAGTGGATGAAGAGATTCCTATAATTTTAGGAAGACCATTCTTCGCCACAGGGAGGGCTCTAATTGACTGTGATAGTGGGGAGCTCAATATGAGACTCAACGATGAGGAAATAACATTCAATGTGCAAAAGTCTATGAGGCAACCAAGCGAGTTCGCCAATTGCTCTCTTATTGATGCCGTGGATGTAATCATAGAGTCCGATGATCAGGTATTGACAATTGAGGACCCCCTTTCTGCATGTTTGATGAATTTAGATGAAGTGAATGGTGAAGATCTAGCAGAATGGGTGTTGGCATTAGAAGGTAAAGGGTTCCGGGATAGAGAGTTAGAATTCGAGCCCCTGCACTTGGAAAAGAGAGAAACACCTCCAGCTAAGCCATCCATTGAAGAACCACCAAAGTTGGAGTTAAAGCCATTACCAGCCCACCTCAGTTACCAATTTCTGGGACCTGATTCCACATTACCTATTATTATCTCATCTGGTTTGTTAGATGTGCAGGTTCAACAGCTTTTGCAGGTACTAAGGGAGTGCAAAACTGCTATTGGGTGGACCATGGCAGACATCAAGGGGATCAGCCCCGCCTATTGCATGCACAAAATTCTGTTGGAAAAGGGGCACAAACCTTCCAGGGAACATCAGAGGAGGCTGAACCCTAATATGAAGGAAGTGGTGAAGAAGGAAGTGATAAAGTGGTTGGATGCGGGAATTATTTTCCCAATCTCTGACAGTAGCTGGGTTAGCCCAGTTCAATGTGTTCCTAAAAAGGGTGGCATGACGGTTGTGAAGAATGACAACAATGAACTAATATCAACAAGAACCGTCACTTGTTGGAGAATTTGCATGGATTATTGAAAGTTGAATCTAGCCACCCGGAAAGACCACTTCCCACTTCCCTTCATTGATCAGATGCTGGATAGATTGGCAGGGAGGTCACACTTTTATTTTCTGGATGGGTACACAGGGTACAATCAGATCTCTATTTCACCTGAGGACAGAAAGAAGACCTCCTTTACCTACCCATATGTCATTTATGCCTTTAGGAGGATGCCCTTTGTCCTATGCAATGCACCCGCCACATTCCAACGGTGCATGATGGCCATATTCACCGACATGGTAGAGGATATAATGGAAGTGTTCATGGATGATTTCTCAATGGTGGGAAATTTATTTGAGGAGTGCCTAATAAATCTGACGCGTGTACTGAAATGGTGCATCGAGACTAACTTGGTTTTGAATTGGGAGAAGTGCCATTTCATGGTACAACAAGGAATAGTCTTGGGGCACCGGGTGTCAAGCAAGGGAATAGAGGTGGATCGAGAAAAGGTTGATGTAATAGCAAAGCTACCTCCACCAACTTCAATCAAAGCCATAAGAAGTTTTCTTGGACATGCCGGTTTCTACCGGAGGTTCATAAAAGACTTCTCCAAAATCGCCAACCCTCTCTGTAAGTTGTTAAAGAAAGATCACCCGTTTGTATTTTCTGATGATTGCAGGGTAGCGTTTGAGGAGTTGAAACAGAGACTGGTCACAGCACCTATCATTGTTGCTCCCAACTGGGAGCAACCGTTCGAATTAATGTGTGATTCTAGTGACTACGCAGTGGGTGCAGTGCTGGGCCAGCGGAAAGATAAATTGATACACCCGATCTACTACGCTAGTAGAATACTGAGCGGAGCCCAGTTGAACTACACAGTGACAGAAAAAGAGATGTTAGCTGTGGTGTTTGCTTTTGACAAGTTCCGGTCCTATCTGATAGGATCCAAGGTAATTGTATACACTGACCATGCAGCTCTTAGGTACTTAATAGAAAAGAGATAATCTAAGCCACGCCTGATTAGTTGGGTGTTGCTACTGCAAGAATTCGATCTTGAAATACGTGACCGGAAGGGCACTAAGAATCAAGTCGCTGATCATCTATCACGACTTGAGGGAGCTGAAAATGTTGTAGAGGTTGAGGAAATTATGGAAACTTTTCCAGATGAGCAGCTGCTCGCCACCACTCACCAGGAAGCGTCATGGTATGCAGATTTTGCTAATTACCTGTCCAGTGGTATAGTTCCTCACGACTTTTCATCGGCCCAAAGGAAAAGATTTTTTCGTGAAAGCCGCCAGTATTACTGGGACGAGCCTTATCTGTTTAGAATATGCCTTGATAATATGATCCGGAGATGCGTCCCCGAGATAGAGCAATTCTCTATTTTGCAGGCTTGCCACGCATTGGCGTATGGTGGACACTTTGGAGGTGTCAGGACAGCGGCAAAGGTGCTAGAGGCTGGATTCTTCTAGCCAACAGTGTTTAAAGATGCTCACTTATGGGTGAAAGGCTGCAATGAATGTCAGCGCACCGGGAACATTTCCCGGTGCCACGAGATGCCCATGAACCCAATTCAAGAGGTAGAAGTGTTTGACGTCTAGGGGATCGACTTCATGGGTCCCTTCGTCAGCTCCTATGGCAATAAGTATATTTTAGTTGTTGTAGACTATGTGTCAAAATGGGTGGAAGCTGCTGCATTACCCACCAATGATGCAAAAGTGGTTGTAGGATTTCTAAAGAAGAACATATTCACTCGCTTTGGGACACCACGAGCAATTATTAGTGATGGGGGCACTCACTTTTGCAACAGAGCCTTTGAAAAGCTGCTGGATAAATACAATGTGCGCCATAAGGTGGCCACTCCTTACCACCCGCAGACTAGTGGACAGGTCAAAGTTTCCAATAGAGAAATCAAGAGTGTGCTAACTAAAACGGTGAACGCCACAAGAACTGACTGGGCAAGGAAGCTAGATGATGCACTCTGGGCTTACAGAACAGCTTTCAAGACACCAATTGGTAGGTCACCATACAAGTTGGTGTTTGGGAAGGCCTGTCACCTACCTATAGAACTTGAGCATAAAGCGTGGTGGGCACTGAAACAGCTGAACTTAGACTTGGAAGCTGCGAGCATGTCAAGAGTCACTGAATTAATTGAGCTCGAGGAGTTCCGGTATCTTGCTTTCGAGAGAACAAGGCTGTACAAAGAGCGGATGAAGAGGTTACACGATCAGAACATCGTTGAGCGAAATTTCAAACCTGGGGACTTGGTATTGCTCTACAACTCAAGACTGAGGTTGTTCCCGGGTAAGCTTAAGTCAAGATGGTCTGGACCATTTTGAGTAGTTGAAGTTTTCCCGTCAGGAGCTGTAGAAGTTGCTACTGAGAATGAATCTCGTACATTTAGAGTCAATGGTTAGCGATTGAAATTTTATGTGGGCATGAGCAAGCCTAAGGAAATCTCTGATCTGCACTTGAATGAACTACAGAGGTCGAGCGAGCCCTAATTGCGCTTATCTGAATCGTGCCGCAACATTAAATCAGGCGTTGCATGGGAGGCAACCCATGAAATTATTGTAAGTGTAACACATTGTAATACAAAAAAACAAAATAAAAAAAAAATAAAACGATTTCATTCAGAAAAAAAAAATAACCCATGAATTTTTTTTTCCTTTTCTTTTTAATTCCACCCTTTTAACCTAAACCCTCCCACCCCACTTCTATTCAGCAGAAACCACGCCCCCTCCCCCCCTCCATCTCCTCTACACAAATTTCCTTCTCTCTTCCTCTCTCTAATACCAAAATCTCTCCAAACTCCATTATCTTCCTCCCCCTTCTTCTCCAACCTCCATCAACACAACCCACCCCTTCCCTTCTTCTATCAAGTAAGTTTCTCTTCTCCCTCTTCTATTTCTTATTCTTAATTAGTGTAATTTAGTTTTGTGTTAGTTTTAGCAAACCCTAGTTAGGAGTACTGTTCAAGTTTTAATTTTTGCTTTCTTTTATATTTTCTATTGTTGTATTTGATGCTTGTGGGCTTGTCTAGTGTTAATTTGGTTGGGTCTCCATTATACTTGAATTGTGGGGGTTGTTTTGATGACTTGGAGGCCTAGAAATATTTTTGTGGTGTAGTTTGGTGATGGACCATTTTTGGCCGAAAGTAGGGGATTTGTTGTACAATTTTGAGGCTTTTTATGCCTAACCTAGGTTCTGGAGGTGTTGTATTTTTTGGATGGCGGTGGTGTAATTGGTGTATGGTAGTGTTGTATTTAACGTGAATCACTTGAGGGAGTAAGTGTGGGGTGTTGTAAACGGAATGTGTAAGAGAATTATGGGGCCATTGTGGAGGTTGTTATCCTTGAACACCTTAGTAGTGGGGGCATGGGCACTTTGTATGAATGAAATAAATAGGGAAAATGTTTGGTGCCATCGAGTGGTGAAGTCTGAGTAACCATCCGACTGGCACTAGTTAGGGCACATTTGATGGTTCTTCTGATTCCTTATAGGTAATATGGCTCCTAAAAGGCAAAGGAGAGCGGCAGGCGCATCCCAACATCCTACTTATGATGAGTCCATGTTCCAATCAGAACTAGCGGAGGACGACTTTAATGCCAAGGCTACGAAGAACTTCATCCATGAGATCCCGATTGACCGGGCAGCCCTCCGCATAGAAAAGGAAGAGATGTATGAAGAAATTCGGAGGAGGGAAATGGAATTCTTATTTGATGACCCTGCCCCGGTAAACAAGATGCTTGTTCAGGAGTTTTATGCCAACTACCCATTGAACTTAGGTAGGGAGGTGATTGTGCGAGGTACAGTGGTCAGTGCCACAATTCCCATGATTCGCCAGGTGTTGCGGCTGCCTCCGTTCACTGGTGACATCGACTACTACCACGAGAGGCCAGGGGTCACATGGGAGGTTATGACTGATATAATCTGCATAGGGGGAGACCCACTTGGATACGTGACCACATCACCCTGAACTCTAACTCTTTCACACACTTGGCTAAGTGTTGGTTAATTGTCATCTGCAGCCGGTTCCTGCCATCAAGCAACACAACTGACGTGAACTTCCAGCGTGCACTGTTGACATGGTGCTTCGTGACGAAGAAGGATTTTGATGCGGCAAGGGTAATTAGTGATGAAATGGTCCTACTGGAATGCTGTTGTCTAAGGGATTCTACTACCCTTCTTTGGTGACTACACTGTGCCTGCTGAGAAATACCCCCACCAATCCTGCTGATGGAGACTTACCCCCTAAAGCAGCATTCAGAGCCTTAGGCATCAGAGTGGGTCGGGGTTTACATACAACGGTTGAGATTGATGATGAGGATGATGATCCAGTGCCTCTTGCTCCGTCTAGGAGATATACTGACAGTGTCAGATCCTCTCGGCGCCCCCATACTGGGGCAGGCCTATCCAGATCACAGTCCACCCGGCCTATGCTGCTTTCCATGGAGGAAGAGGTCGCGGATCTCCGCACCTCGGTGGATGTCCTACACACGCGAATGGATGCCATGTCTCAAAGGCAGTCCAGATCTGAGAGAAAGTTTATGGCCTGGTTCCGTGCGTTGGGGAGAGCTTGCAGTGTAGACCCCAGCACCGTCTCCGACTCTGAGTGAGTCTCAGGGAAGTCTTCCAACCCTTCTTCTCTTTACTTTCTTGATATGACATGGGGACATGCCATGATTTTAAGTGTGGGGTGGGAGACTTGCTCTGATTGTATGTTGTAATGTATATAGATGTTGTTGTACTGTAGCATTAGATTGATGTGTTATATATATTTGAGTGTGATTATATTAGGACTAGCTGACTTGGACCGACGACGGACACTTGTCAACAGGTCTCTTGAGGGTCAAAGTCGGAAAAAAAGAACCAAGTTAGAGGACTCTTCCTGATGACGGACCACTTGGACAGTACTCTTGAGGGAAGTAGTCCAGGTAGATATTTTTATTTTATTTTTCTCTTCTAGGTAGTGTAGTTCCTCCCACTTATTTTTTTCTTTTGACCACGGTTCTTTTCCAAGGGTTTTTCTTGAACCGGGTTAGGTAGATTTTTCCTTTGTAGTTTTAGGACTAAAATGGGTGAAGGCTAGAATGCAACCCCTGATGTGCACACCTGCTAATAACTAAAATGGACTTGAGAGTGTGACGTCTAGGCTCGTTTGTGGACTCGTAAATCTATGCCTTAATTTTGCACATCTTGTCTTGATAGAACGCTCGTATGAGTGTATTGATGAACTGATTCGGAATGAGTTACATGCTAAGTGTGTGGGATATATTACTTGCATTCTGTGCTTGCATGCGATACCTAGAACTTGCCCTGTGTGTTTGCAAAGCGAAATAGAAGTTGTTTGGTTTTAGAGATGATTGAGGAATTTCTTTGTGCAACCCCATATAATTGTGAATCCACCTGTATATATATTGCCATAGTTAACCCCTTTGATCCTGAAGCCTGTTCTTTGATAATCCTATAATGACCTGTATCCCTGTGTTTGAATAGTTTGACTGTTTGAACTTGTACCTCCTAGAAGCACTTGAATCACTAAAGAACATACAAAAAAATCAAAGTGTGGGGTAGTAGGGAAGTAGAGAAAAAAGGGAAATCAGGAAAGAAATACTTGAATAGTGCAATGGCTTAGCTAAAAAAAAAAAAAAGGAAGCCAGTTGCACCNAAGTGTGTATTAAAAGTGCTTAGGGAGGTTAGTTACTATATCCAAATATACCCTACCCGTTCCTTAGCCTACATTACAACCAAATGAAGACCTCTTGATCTTTGACTGAATGGCTCGATTAGTAGAGTATTACACTAGGGGCAAGCTTATGGTGTGTCTGTGTGGCATGAGAATGCTCTTTGCTAAGCGTGAGTGAATTCTTCCTATATTTGGTTCCTTGTTGTTTGAATTTTATGTGTGTGGAACTTCTCTCAGATTTTTTGATGTGAGGGCATGTGACTCAGGAAGAAAAAGTGAATCTTCACTTCTGTTAGAGTAACTACAGTGAGCACAAGTGTGTCATGGCGTGAGAGTCTGCATCTGAGGTATGATTGTTGCACTGCTTAGGTTGATCCTTTGTAATGGCAGGTATGACATAAATTGGGGCAATGCATTGAACGGTTAGGCCTAGAAGTGTGGTTTAGCTTGCTCGAGGACGAGCAAAGGTTTAAGTGCGGGGTGTTGATAATATGTGAATTTAACTATAATCAGGCCTTAAATAACCACCTTCTTGTGTAGTTTTGATGATAAAAGTGATAACAAAATGCTCTTATTAGTGCTTTTCATGATTTGCAGGTGATATATGTCCAAGGAAGGCTAGGAAGTACTTTTGGAGTAAAAACAATGAAGAAAAAGAGGCCAACTGTGAAATTTCCCAAGTAAACCACTGTGAGCACGTGATTTTTGCCCTAAGCAAATTATTCCTAAAAAATCCGAACAAAATAATTTTTTTTTAAATTTTTTTTGATATTTGTGGCATTTTTGTGTTAATTAGTTGCATAATAATTCACAAAAAATATACAAAAAAAATATGCATGTGCATTAGGATTTAATTTTGGTATTAGTACATTTTGAGAATAAATTAAAATCAAAATAGCATTTTATGTTTTTAATTGAAAATAACCATAAAAATAGAAATTAATTAGTTTTTAAAAAATTAGCAAAATCAGAAAATACAAAAGAAATACAAAGGGAATAAATACAAAAATACAAAAGAAATAAAATACAAATACAAAAGGAAGTATAAAAAATACAATATAAGTACAAATAAATTGAGCTAATACAAATTTTACCAAATACATTAGCCCAAACAGGTAAAAACCCGCCAGGCCCAAAGAAATAATTGCCCGGTATGCCCAGGACCTTTAAACGACGTCGTTTAGATATAATCAATCTGGACCATTGAAACAATTGATCCAACGGTCATGAAACACGGACCATTAAAGAACAAAACGACGGCGTTTAGTATTTTAAATCCAGGCCATTCATTTGGTTGATCTAACGGACAGGAATAAGCTTTCATTAAAGTAAACGGTGTCGTTTTGAGACTCGATGAATCTGAGCCATTGATTTCTTTCATCCAACAATCCCTAACTATTAGAGGTCTTTTAATATGTTATACAACAGTTTAACCCTAAAAATCATTCCGTCTCTTTCTTCAATCTCACTGAGCCGCCCTATTTTTCTCTCAACCTCTCGCCGGAACCCTACCGGCGGGAGATGCAACTTAAGCCAAACCCTCCACCTTTCACACCCTAGAACCACCTTGACATCCTCTTTCCACCCTTACGTTTCTTTTCCTTCGAGTCACTCTGGTTCTATTCGAATCTTGAAAAATAGTTCGTCGGAAATCTAACTCCGGTGAACGACAGTCTACCCAAATTACCCCAAAATCATACCAAACCACCTCCTAACCATCCTTTACCCAACCATCATGCCCGTTTGTCTCACAACTCTCCAGAAACGTTCGAACATCAAATTGAACTTTCTGGTTTATTTTTTTTTTAAAAGAAAATAATAAATCTCCAAATTTCGGACCATAACATCCCTAATCAGGTGTTCTCTTATGAGAAAACACCTGGTTAGGTATGTTACGGGTCGAAATTTTGGACGATTGGAGTTCCAAAGGCTGGCCGGATTTCTTGGTTTTTTCAGTAAGTCTTTCTTTCTTTCTTTCCTTATTTTATTATTTTCATTGCCTGCATGCATGAACTTTGTTAGGACTGTAAATCTTCATTATTGTTGGATTTTTGTTTGAAACACTTTAAAAATCGATTATGAATTGGAAAATGATTCTGTAAATTCTAAGTGTTGACCAAGCATGATTTTCAGTTTTTAATTTGATTAATTTTTGTTCGGATTAAAATTGAGTCATTAGTATGATTTAAATAGTATTTTTGTGGTAGTTTGTAGAATAATGGTTATTCATTTTTAGTTAATTAGTATAGTCATTTAGGTTATAGCTGTTTTTAAATTCGATTAGCAGTTAGTTCGTATTAAGAATTAGATTAATTCTGATAGTTTAGTTTGTTATAAGTTAATGATTAAGTCTGGGGTTAATTGGCAGAAGGGCAGATAAGTAAAATCAACAAAATCTAGAAAATTTTGATATTAAAAAGAGATAAGTGTAATGTTAAATAGGCTGGTAGTAATTTTAGGCAATTTCAGGGGTGTTTTGGGCATAGGTAAATGACAAAATCATTAGAATTAGTAAATACTAAAAGGAAGTAAGGATAGAATAGGAATTCCAAAGGAAAAGGAATATGGTAGAAGCAATTAGAAACTTCTAGGATAGGGCATTAGCATAATTTCTAATAAATAGGTGTAGTAACTTGTTTAACAAGTTAAAAAAATGAGGGATTATTAGATAAATTCTGATTTTAAGTTTCCCTCCAAATTCAAAATCTATAAATAGGCAACTTCAGCCTTAATTCAGGGGATTTTTGAACCATAAAGTTTTTGGAACCCTAATAGGCTTTAGAACCCTAGAAAAATTCAAAATATAGCTGTTATACTTCAGATCTGAAATCAACACTTTCAGATCATTTTTCTTCTCTTTTACACCTTGAATTCGTATCAAAAAGCCAAAAACAATCGAAATAAGTGTACTGTTCCATTGGTTTCAGATCCAGATCTGGAATCAATGAATCAGTGAAATAAATCTAAGTAGATTTTTGAATTTCATTCATCTCTTTTAGCTAGTTTTGCAATGTTTTTGAGGGCTGATTTCTCTGTTTAAGTTCTGGAAATTTCCAAGGTCTATTAGAGTGATTTTAGGACAATTTCGAACTAGGTTTAAGTCAATTTGATTCCAATTGACTACTGAAATGGATCTGTGCTGAAAGTATTCTGCTGAGAAGTTTGATTTTCATTTCAAAAAATATTCCCGCACTGCTGTTGCAATTTATTGTTGTTGCTGATCAATCTCTCCTTCTATTTCTTACTTTCAGGTACACATTTTAGGTTTACATTGATGTATCTCATTCATGTTGATAGGTGAATAAGGAACTGACATTAGTTTTGTTACTTTCAGTCAACTGCTTCATTGTTTAGATCCTTAAATTTAGATCTTGTGTTAGAATTGTTATGACATTAAATAAAATGACCGATTGGACTTGGTAT
>MU729302.1:7273-18004 GCA_026770625.1 Nicotiana glauca
TATTTGTATAAAGTATAGCCGGAGCCTTGTTGCCGGCATTTCTGTATTATTCTTCGGTTATATTTAGAGGCTCCGTAGATAGGTTGTAGGTAGCGTCGGGTATTGAAAATTAAAATGGAAATATTGATGTATATAAGTTTATACTTGTAATACCCTTAAAGTGGCGAAATGATGTCGCTAATGAAACTGAAATAGAAATTATTAATTATATGTTGATAGAATTTGATTAACGAAGTCCATCCCTTATTTAAATATAAGTTGGGTTGGGTAGTATGCATGAAACCTGCCAGGCTTGCTCAGTCGGTTTTACTCGGTTGAGCGCCGTTCGCGCTCCTCGGATTTTGGGGCGTGACATTATCCTTCCAACATGCTGAAATCGAATCAGTTTGTACTCATTTCAGATCCTGACAATCTCATCTAATCCAACATCACTACTCTGGTGACATGACATATCAATATAATCTAAAGCCACAACTCGTGCAATTCTTGCACCAATAAACAATCTGAATGTACTCCAATCATGAAGACGACTCGAACGAAAGGGTTGTACCACCAACTCACCAGTACTATCACAATAAAATACTGAGAACCCATCACACGTCGTAGAAACAAATACGCGAATCTAACCCGAAGGGTCATACCTCCACATAACTTCTTTGCAATGCGTGACCCTATTCAAACACTGGTCCACATGAAACACCTCAAGTCACTATGCTCGAAATTGACAACCATGCGCAATTTGATGTTTGGAACCAAAGCAAATCATCATACCCATGATGAAGCAAATAACATACAACACACAAACCTGAAAGGACATAATCGATACACCATTCATCGAGCAACACTCAATTACTCTTCCCGCTCGACTTCCACTATGAAACCCCAATAGAACCGCACCATATGTGCCTATAACCAACAAATCATAATGCCTCGCAACACAGAAAGGTAATTCATAGATCTCCCCAGATTACTGATAAGCTCATTAACAATCGAAGCAACACAAACCTCAAAATTACAACTCAGAGCCAACCAAGCCGACTCAAGTTAGAACACACATCCACATTGTCCTGCCCACGAACCCCTTATCAAGGAAACCCTGAAGCTGCTCCTTCAACTCCTTTAATTCTGCCAGTGCCATACGATACGGTGCCCGGTACCAAATCAATACCAAAATCAACAACCCGGTCCGGTGTCATGTACGACAGCAGGAAACACATCCGAAAGAATATCTCATCACCGAAACTGAATCAATGGTAGGAGTCTTTGCACTGATATCCATCCCAAAAACCCAAGTAAGAAAAACAGTCCTTCCCAGCCATCCACTGAATCTTTAAAATATAAAACCACCCTACTAGACAATAATCCATCGAACTTCGCCACTTAATCCGTGGCATTCTCGGCATAGCCAACATCGTCGCCTTAGCGTAATAGTACAGAATAATACGACATGGAGACAACTAGTCTATACCCAATATCCCTCAAATCCTAACTTACCAAGCAACAAAAGATCCACTTAAGTCTCCAAACCCCGATAGTTACTACACAGTGCCAATACACATGACCCACAACCACAACATAACCTGTTCATGGGAAATCCCAGTCTCTAACTCCATATAGCACACGAATTGCCATAACTGATCCCATCTATCTGAGTTCCTCTGATTTTACCTTCAACTTGATACTCTTTCTTGCTATAGCATCACAATTCCTCGATCCAGACTCACCACATGAGACCCAAGCATAATACCACATAGTCTAAGGCTCACAACCCACTGAATACTCTTTTAAATGTTCCCAAAAGCACCACATTTAAAATACCTACCCTGAAAAAAATTCCTACGAATCTGAAGTCATTACCTTCCTAATATTGATCTATAGAATCCCATAATTGATATAGAAATGACACAAGTCTTGACACCCTCCAGCGCAAACCTCAGTTCTTAGACAAATCATACATTTGAAGATTTTCTAATTATTACATATACGATCTTGAACATATTAGAACCATTCTCGAGAGTTATTCACTCTACTCAAACTGCAATTAGCCTGATCAAACGGACCGAACAACCAGTGCCTCATTAGCACTCCGACACCGCAGAATGTAACCTCATTCCAAAACAACCAAGCAACTTCCTGCTCTATGCAACGAGCATCCTTTACCAGCAACAACTGAAGACATTCCATGATTCTCACACACCTATGAAGCATACTATAACCTTCGTCGAGAATTTTCCTTTACTTGAGCCATCCTCGGTGTCAATCTCCGTAGGCCATAGCTGATTCACCCGTACGCCTCAACTGGAACCAACATAGCATATAACCATGCAGTCAACTAATCAATAACAGACTCCCCCACTTGGCTCGAAGCCATAGATCAAAAGACACACAATAACTCATAATGCTTATACTCTACTACTGCCAT
Source organism: Nicotiana glauca (assembly GCA_026770625.1). Classification (NCBI taxonomy): domain Eukaryota; kingdom Viridiplantae; phylum Streptophyta; class Magnoliopsida; order Solanales; family Solanaceae; genus Nicotiana; species Nicotiana glauca. The sequence continues at coordinate 9,696 of MU729302.1, forward strand.
AATACCATAGTGATATTAAACTCGATCCTTCATAATCTCGTAAAACACCGACCATCTAGTACTTTAAATCTTCTGCAAATATCGCATTCACCCTCATAACAGTTAAATCTACTCTCTTGAGCGACCCAAAATTTAAATTTCAACACGTATATTTCACTTGTAAATGAGATCTCCTAATAGACAACATAAGGATCACACAGCTTCAGAACACTCCACATAATATAATCCACCTGTTTTGCCACACTAACATTTCTGTATACCTTCTACCGTTATAAATATTACGCAGTCGCTTGTTCTTACCGAGTCTGAACTCATACAACAACATGAAATTTACTTCACTCCCAACTAGGAAACATGATAAGGTTCTTCACATACCCATAACTCGGGGCTATACCTCGAATCAAGATGGAAATCAAGCACCTAATAGTTCTTCTATCCTCCAACAGACCCTTCTCGTCACTTCTAAATCATATGAATACATATGGTTCTACAGCCTCTCAAGGATAAATACAGACGTCTCCGTACCGATCCGCGAGACTTTACTAAACCTGCTCATGACTTGTGAGACCTATGTAACCTAGTCTCTGATACCAACTTGTCACAACCCTAAACCCAGACCCGATCGTAATGGCGCCTCTCGTGAAGACAAGTCCAACTGACACATTTCCATTCCAATCTTAAGCAATAAAATAATAAGTATTAAGTCGTAAACATAATAAAAATTCAAAAAATAAGCAGTTAATAGTATAATTTGTGGGAAAACAAACCCAACACAGTCCGATACTGGGATGTCACTAGTCATGAGCATCTACTAAGGTTCAAATACAACTATAGTAAAAAATATAGTAAATATAGTCTAATGAAATTGAGAGGGAGAGAAGCAGTGCTGCAAATGTCAGGCAGCTACCTTGCTAAACTCCGATGACTCTACCTCTGAGCAACCAATACCCTCTATCGGGTTCAGAAATACCTGAATCTTCACACAAGGTGCAGAGAGTAAAGTGAGTGCTTCCAATTCAATGAGTAATAAAAATAAATGAAGACTGAGCGATAGGAAATCACGAAGAGTACATCAACATGCTGTATAGAAGCTGTACAAAACCAGTAAGAAAGCAATGAAGCTGTAAAATCTCTTAAGTACCTTAGATCAGTTTAAACTTCTTCAAAAATGACTTTTCAACAGTTAAGCAATTCAATGCAAGCAATTAGAACAGATAAGCATAGAAGATCCGCCCCTGGGGCACAATTACACAATTAAACAGGTACATGACAGGTAAATAAGAAAGATACGTACATAAAGATTCGCCCCTCGGGCAATATCTCAGAACAATACCAGCCCCTCGGGCTATATCTCAGAACCATACCAGCCCCTCGGGCTATATATCATATCACAATGGGTACCCGCACTCACTGGGGGTGTGCAGACTCCTAGAGGGGCCCCTTACAGCCTAAGCCCAACATTAAGCCATCTCGTGGCATCATAAACAGGCTCTCGGCCTCATATTAATATCAAGCCACCTCGTGGCTCATAATCTTAGGCCCTCGACCTCATTATCATAATCATTATATCACTGTTGCGACGTGCAGCCCGACCTAAAAGTATTCTCACAATACAGGCCCTCGACCTTACTCAATCAGAATCTCATAAGCCCCTCGGGCATCAGTAAAATATGAAGCTTAGCTCAAATATCTTTGAAAATTTCAATTAATGTGTTTAAAACAGAATAACATAGCTGAGTTTTTAAAGTAGTGAAAATATAGCATAACTGAGTACACGTATGAAATCAAACAGTGAGGAAAATATCATTAACAATCCCCTAAGGGTTCAAACAGTTGGCACGAAGCCCAAATATGGCATTTAGCCCAAAGTATAATAATATCAAATACTTAACTGCCTATTATACAGAAAAATAGTCATTTGAAATGCATTAAGTCACAATCCCCAACGGTGCACGGCCTCACGCTCGTCATCTAGCGTGTGTTTCACCTCAATATAGTACGACGTTGTGCAATCCGAGGTTTCATACCCTCAGAACAATATTTAAAATCATTACTCACCTCGAACTAGCCCGAAAAGCTACTCTGCAATACGCTTGCCTCTCTACCCAACTTTTGAGTGCTCAAATCTACCAAGTTCAGATTTTTATCATCAAATCATGCTAAACGAATGAATTTCAATTAAAAAAATATCGATTTTAAGCACAAAACCCAAAATCAGTCAAAGCCTGCCCCCAGACCCGCATCCCAAAACTAGACAAACTTTATACCAAAATATTCTTCATCATCTCACGAGTCCGTACATATAAAGAACTTGAAAATCCGAGTTCGTTTGACCCCTCAAATTATCCCTAGAAGGTCTCATAATCTCAAGCCCTAACTTCACCTTTTTCTACTGATTTTCATGTCTAAATCCATGTAAGATCACATATTTAACTCAAAAATAGGAAGAAATCACTTACCTAGTGTTGCTTGGTGAAAATCCCTCCTTGCGCTCTCCAAAATCGTCCAAGCCAAATGAAAGAAATGGGCTAAAACTCGTGTTTAAAACAATCTGCCCAGGCTTCATCGAGTTGTACCTTGCGCTATGCAGGTTTTACATCCTCATACCATTTTTCCCTGTTGTACACCTTCTGTTAAAACGTCCATAACTCCTTGTGGAAATATCCAAATGACAAACAGTTTGAAGATTTAGAAACTAGAATCGATATTTGATAGGTTGTACACCATATAACTCTTTATATATTCCGAGATATGAGCTTCTAAAGTCGGCTCCATGCATTAGAAAATTCTGTCGAAACTGCTCCACCAGCCATCTTCAATCGATCATAACTTTCTGATAAAATTTCCAAATCATGAATGGTTTAACTATCTGGAAACTAGAATGCAAGGGCTACAACTCTTATGTTTTATAATTTTTCTGATTACTTATATATTATAAGATATGAGCTTCCAATCTCGACTCCTCGCATCAGAAAGTTTCTGGTGAACAGCTGAAGCTAAAAAATCTGCAACTTTTCCAAAGCATGAAATAGTCCGTTTAACCACCCGAAACTCACCCGAGGCCACTGGGACCTCAACCAAACTTTTCAACATATTCCATAACATCATTCAAACTTGTTCCAACCTTCGGAACGCTCAAAACAACATCACACACCAAATTCGCATCGGATTCAAGCCTAAGAATTTCAAAATCTTCTAAGTTACGCTTTTGATCAAAAATCCAACCAAACCACGTCTGAATGACATGAAATTTTACACACACATCCCAAATGAAACAATGAACTTCTACAACTCTCGGAATTCCATTCCGACCCCTATATCAAAATCTCACCTATTAACCAAAAAATACCAAAAATTCAATTTCGCCAATTTAGAACTAAATCTACTCCGGACCTCCAAAATATTTTCCGATCACGCTCCTAAGTCCCAAATAACCTAATGGAGCTAACCAAATCATAAATATTCTAATCTGAGATCATATACTGACAAGTCAATTCTTGGTCAAACCTTTTAAATTTCAAGCTTCAAACTGAAAATTGTTCTTCCAAATTCATTCTGATCACCCTGAAAACCAAAAACAACAATTTACATAAGTCATAATACACTAAACGGGGCAAGTCATACCCGGGAACTGGCGAGCAAAGTATAAAAGCGCAAAATAATCGATTGGGTCGTTACAACTTACTCCTTGGTACTAAAATATGTAGTGCATGATACTATTGACCCTGAATGGAACAAGACTACAAAGCTTTCATACAAAAATGTGATAAGTGTCAACGCTACACACCACTGGTACATCAACCAGCAGAACCATTGCACTCAGCTTTGTCTCCATGGCCATTCATGAAGTAGGAATGGATATCGTCGGGCCACTGTCGTCAGCCCCTAGCAAGGTAAGCTTTCTTTTGATTTTGACTGACAATTTTTCTAAGTGGGTTGAAACATGTCCTTATCAGAAGATAGGCGAACGTGAAGTGGTGGATTTCTTATGGGATAACATAATTTGCAGATTTAGAATACCAAAAGAGACAGCTTACGATAATGGGCCACATTTTATAGGTGCAAAGATCACAATGTTTCTTGAAGACTTGAAAATCAAAAGAATCACATCTTCGCCCTATCATCCGAGTGAAATTGGTCAAGAGGATTCAACAAACAAAGTGATTATACAAAATCCCAAAAAGAAATTGGAAGAAGCTAAAAGTGAATGGCCTGAGGAATTACCTGGAGTTCTATGGGCATACCGAACAACGGGCAAATCTAGCACAAGAGAAACTCCTTTCACCCTTGTGTACGCAACATAAGCCTTAATCCTAGTGGAAGTAAGGGAGCCTACTTTGCGGTATTTCCAGGCAAGCGAAGAGGCAAATAATGAAGCAATATTAGTCAACACGGAGCTACTCGATAAGCGACGGGACTTGGGACATATAAGGATGGCAGCCCAAAAGCAAAGAATAGAAAGATATTATAATTGAAGATCCAACCTCAGTTATTTCAAAGTTGGAGACTTGGTTCTAAGGAAAGTAACTCAAACACCCAGGAACTCAACGTAGGGAAGCTAGGTCCAATATAGGAAGGCCACTAGCAGGTTTCAGATGTCAATGGAAAAGGTTCATACGAGTTGGAGAATCAAGATGGAGTAAAGTTTCCAAGAAACTGAAATATGGCACACCTTAAGAGATATTATTGCTGAAGAACATCACATGTACTGAAAGTATGTGTTGCACTCTTTTTCCCTTTGCCCGGTTTTTGCCCCAATCGGGTTTTCTAGTGAGGTGTTTAACGAGGCAGAAACAGAAAGTATACTATGAAGAAAGTTTCAACGTCAACAATAAGGCCTTCAAATAACAAGGCACACAATGGTAGGGGGAGCAACATCGTCAGCTTTGCATTTGTTCTTTGAAGAACTAGGTTTTCCTGAAGAGGAGGCCATTTCTTATCAGAGAAAGAAGTTTTTCTCAAAGAATGAATTTAAAAAAAGGTTGAAGCTGAAAGATGAGTTGAGCAAAGAAAGTCTTAAAAAATTCAGAGTATTATAAAGTATAAATTTAAAAAATTGATGCATATAAGCAAAGGTGTAGCGGCTAAACTCGTGGCCATAATTACCTCGATAGTCGTCAAAAGTTATGTTGAATCATGGGATGACGTATGTTCGGGGCATCAAATACGGAGAGACATGCGTCTAATCAATGTCAGAAAATTTTGGGAGAGATTTAGTGGAATTTTTGACAAAAAAGATATTTCTACCAACTTTCCGGTGATACAAAGTTATGTCATCGAAAAGCAGGGGGATTATCTGTATAGGATAAAATATGATACGTTAAATGATTGCGTAAAGGAGTGACACTTGGAGCTGAAGGCAGAGGGTAGCTAAAACTAAAGACAATTGTTTCATCTGTCACCGAAAAGAATAATGCTCATAAAGATCCAATAAATGCCTACCACCTGATAGCATTTAATGGGGAATATTCTACAACATTTAGTATATTGCCCATTATAAAGAATTTATCATTCATGTCCACCGTTACACATTCTTCAATGGCCCTCATAATTGACATTAAAGAGGGACATGATTCTAGGATCTTGTTCCCTAAGTGCAGCTATAAATAGTGAGCTCTATTATCATTGTAATGAAAATAAATTTTATGAAAAACTTACGCTATAATCTATTCAAAACTTTATAAAATTTTATCTTATTGCTCTTCGATTTCATTACTGTTGTTCCCGGAAGCCCTGCTCGCGGAACTACTATTTCTGCTATTTCATCTTCATCTCAAGGAAGTATTGCATAATTATTTAATTCTCCTATTATTTTAGGAGCAAATTAAACTCACTTGTCTAGAACCTACGTATAAATTTATATACACACACATAAAAAAACTATACAAATTTTATACACTTTTTCAACTAACGAATGTAAATAGTTTCTAGCATGCACTGAAAGTATAAAAAGCTCAAAAATCTACTCCCTCCATTCAAGTTGATGTGAATTTTTTTGCTTTTCGAGAGTCATTTTGGCTAATTTTTTAAGTTAAATTAGATTAGGTTAACTTAATATTTTGTAGTCATAATTTGGATTAAAAGCTATATGAAAAGTACTATAAGTTGCGATTTTTCTCATATCAATATGATGAAATATGCATTTCAAAATGTTGGTAAAATCTTACATTGTTTGAATCTCAAAAAGCGAAAAGGTTCACATAAATGGAAACGAAGAGAGTTTGATCTTTAAACAAATAGCCGTTTTGAATATATATATATATATATATATATATATATATATATATATATATATAAAGAGAGAGAGAGAGAGAGAGAGATTATTATACTATGATTATACATAAATTTTATATTTCTAACTGATATATATATAGATACAATGATATATACGATAATAAATATATTATACATGAATTTTATATATATATATATATATATATATATATATATATATATATTATATATTTATAATTTATTTTTAATTTAAGCGGTCGGGTGAAATTCTCCACCTACTTTGATACTAACACTATTAAATTTAAAGCAGACTCACAAGTCAAACCTATTCCACGGAGTATAAGCAAAGAAGTTTGATACTATTTTGGTCGAAGTGATACTTCTTGTTAACAATGATATTGGCAACAATTTACACAGACATCAGAAGTTGTCAGCAAATTTTGACATAAATGGATTCTGAAATTGCACATCGATTTCTTGAAATAAATATTAAGTCATAAAGATTATCCTCCTTATGGTTATGTCCTGCGGTCTTTTGTTGTAGGGATTGGCAGGTCATGCTTATCGATCACATACGAGTACTTTCGATCGAAGTACCAATCAGCAAATGCCTTCGGTGCAGACTGCATAAAACGCTTCATATATTTAGCCGTAGTGAAACTAAAATTTTCACTGGGAAAAAGTCAAAATATAAAGAAGTAATAACACCAGAAATAAAAGAATTTCACCATATCTTATATATACATAAAACAAATTCCAGCAAAAGGGTATTAACTAATACCTCGTGGACGAAGATTGTTCCACCAATGATGTTATGATAGAATTGTTTCTTTGTTTTTATTTTATACAGTAGTTTCTTATTCCACCACAATAATATTGTATACGATCGATATCAGGTATGCCCGATTTCTCGGGCTCGAAGGATTGCCTTAAGCACGAGTTCAGGATGGATAGAGTTCTAGCTCGATGGACCAGGATCGAGTGCAACGACAGAGTACGAGGCTCGAAGAATCAAGTGGCCGAGGAACGTCGGAGCCTAATATGACCAGCCTTGTGATAATGCCGTTATGGATTTGTAATAGAATGATCAAGATTCCTTCTACGTCCCCAAGATCGTGGGGTAAATCCCGAAATAGATTTGTACGAATCCGTATTTGGCGGTTAGACAGCTGTCCCAAGCATTTGTAAATATCATCAATCATTAGCAAAGAATATACTCTCTTACTTTCTGGTTCATACAGAATTGTCCTTTTACTTGATTGTTCTTATTTCACTGTTCTTAATCAACCTCCAGGCCACCTAGCTTGAGGTCGAGACTGTCTTGCGCATTGGTTTGATTTACTTATTTCTTTAGCTTATATCGTTATATGTTATACTTCTTGGTTATTAATTAGTATTGAGCTAAATCACATATCTTTAAAATCATAAATTAAGTTTAATTGTTACTCGTATTTTCGAGGTAAACAAATATAATCAACTGCTCCCTCCGTAAAATTTTAGTTGCTCGCTACACTAAAAGTTTTTACTTTTACTTGTCAATTTTAACAAATCAAAATAAGACCATTTTTTTCTTCTTGTTTTACCCTTATCATTAATTACTCATTCACAAACCATTTCGCAAGATTTTTCAAAATACTATTATTATTATGGGTACTATAGTAAAATATGCACTTCATCTGTTATATGTGAAGGAGCATGCAAAGTTTATTATGAGCAAGTAAAAGTGCGCGGAGGAAGTAATAACCATAGCATGAAAATATATCTCTGACTTGAAAAATTGGAAGTTCCCATTAATTAGGACAAGGAATCGTACCCGCGCGATGCACGGTCAATATTAAAAAATATTAATTAAATTAAATTATGATCGGGTTTGTTTGATCCTATTAAATTGTATTGCTTTAATAGAATTCAATTGTAATCTTACATGTCAATATGATATACCCAATAATGAAATCTCTATTAAATCAAAGGTACTTATATAGTTAGTGAATAACTTTTTTGTTCTATAATTTTTTTATTATATTAACCAATATTTAATATTCGCTTTCTTTTTGTCATATATGAGAAGATTTATA
>MU729302.1:41966-65369 GCA_026770625.1 Nicotiana glauca
TTTTAAGATTCGACCCCAAAGTTAGGTTGAATCGCCCAAAATTCCCAAAGCCCTAACTCTACCCAAAACCCTTAGTTTCTACTTTGATTTCATAATTTAGGGCTAGGAAACTAGTAATTAGATGAAGAAATTAGGAGATAACGAAGTTAGGAACACTTACCCAAAGAGCTATGAAGAAGGAGGAGCTTGAAAATCGCCTATGGGGTTTTGGAGAAGAGAGTCCGTATGAAAAATGGCTAAGTCCCGCTACTGGTTTTGTTTTTAACTTAAAATCACTGGAGCATTTTTTTGGTCTATGCGATCGCGGGGCAACAGATGCGATCGCATAGAGAGTGGGAAGTTGGCTTCTGCGATCGCAGAAGAAGTCATGTGATCGCGTAGAGGAAGGGAAGCCTGGAATGTTGGGTGAGGTCAAAAGCTATGCGATCGTGTATAGGGGAATGCGATCGCATTGAGGAGTCTGGCTAAGCTATGCGATCGCGTACCAAACAATGCGATCGCATTGAACAAAGTGAGATGGCTAAAAAAGGGACTCTATGCGATCACAGACATGCCTATGCGATCGCATAGAGGAAAAGATCTGTGCAAAAATTGTAGAAAAAATCTGATGAGTTTCAAGTGCGAAAACATCCCGAACCAACCCCGAAATCACTCCCGATCCCTCGGGGCTCTCAACCAAACACACACACTAACTCAATATCATCCTTCGAACTTGCTCGAGCGATCAAATCGCTAAAATAACATAAAAATCAAAGAATCAACCCCCAAAACTCATAATTTTCATTTTAAAATTCATAACTTCCAACTTTAGCTATTTAGGTCCGAAACACGCCAAACGACGTTCGATTTTGGCCAAATTTCACAGAAAGCGCTTAACGCATATTTAAGATCTGTACCGGGCGTCGGAACCAAAATACAAGCCCGATACCTATATTTTCTAGTTCATTTTCATTTCTATTTTTCCTTAATAATTTCAAAAAACAATTTAACAGAAAATTCTTTTACCGAGGTTCTGGACCTCGAATTTCGACTCCGGGCATATGCCCGAGTCCCATATTTTTCTACGGACCTCCGGGGACCATTACATCACGGGTCCGGGTCAGTTTACCCAAAATGTTGACCAAAGTCAACTATATCAATATTAATATCAGTTGCACCAGCTAGTTCAGAAGTTGGGGGAGGAGCGTAGACTCCCATTGCCTATACTCCAGAGCAGCAGGCTCATGTCAATTAAGCTCCGGGTGTTATACTAGTGTAGCGTGTTATTACGGTTCACCTTGAGGTCATGCCAGTGGCATCGGAGTAGGAGTAGAAGAGGTTAGAGAGGTTCAAGAAGTATTTCCCTCCTAATTTGAGTGGCGTAACTTTGGAATATGCATAGGGTTATCTATATAGTGTCACCATATTCTGTGTACTGAGGGCATAGTGAATTAGAAGAGTTCATGCCATATTCTGCGCACTATGGGCATATTCAGCCTAAGGCCATGTTAGTGGTATTGGATCGAAGGAGAAAAAGAGGTTCGAGAGGTTCAAGAAGTATTTCCCTCCTACTTGCAATGGCGCAACTTTTGAATATGCACAAAGTTTTCTATTTCAGTGTCACTATAATCTACGCACTATGGGCATAGTGAAGTTGAGCAAGGTCGACCTTACTACTTTCTAGCTGATAGGGCTGGCATATAGATGGTGGCAGACTTATGAGGAGAGCAGGACAGCTGGTGCAGTGCCACTTACTTGGTCTCAAATCACTAATAATTTTTTAAGGGAGATCGTTCCATAGACCCTAAAGGATGCATTGCGCACAGATTTCAAGCAATTGCACCAGGGGACTATGACTATGTCCGAGTATGCTATAAGGTTTATCAAGTTGTCTCGTTATGCACCTGCTTTAGTTTCCACTATTAGGGAGAGAGCCCGCCAATTTATTAAGGGACTCAGATTTTGGATGGTGTGGGAGTTGATGACTGATATTCCATTTTAGAAGGCTATAGAGATCGTTTGGAGGTTGAAGCGTATCGGCAGTCTGGAGAGGGAGGATAGGGAGGCTAAGAAGCCTCGTGGACCTAAAGGATCAACCGGTCCCTATTACGGGGGCAGGCTGCACTTCAGGATTTGTTAGAGGTTTTGTTTGTCATCCAGTTCAGTATGCACTTCAGGCTTTATGTGGTGCTCCAGTATCCATGGGCCCTAGAGAACTCATTCCGGACAACTTCCACATCCACGTCAGCAAAGAGGTTTCTTTGAGCGTGGGGATATCAGGAAGATGGTGAGAGATTATTATAGACTCTAGGCGGGTGTGCCCCAGCAGAGTACTCAGGCTATAGGTTCTGGTTTAGTCGCTACTACACCTGCACAACTAGCTATAGATGGGGGATAGTCGGGTAGAAGGCATCGTAGAGGGGGAGGCCATGCCAGTTGTTATGCTTTCCCTGGTAGGATGAAAGTTGCTGCACCATATGTTGTCATTAAAGGTATTGTTCTAGTTTTCATAGAGATGCATTAGTTTTATTTGATCCGGGTCCTACTTATTCGTATATGGCGTTCTATCCTGCATCATGTTTGGATGTGCCTCTTGATTTTTGAGTACCCATGTTTACATAGCTGCACCTGTTGTGGGATTCTCTTGTGGTAGACCATGTCTATTGTTCTTGTTGGTTCACTATTGAGGTCTTGAGACTAAGATTGACCTTCTATCACGTAATATGATGGATTTTGGATGTGAGTTTGGGATAGGTTGCCCCTGACTTACAGTTGAGGTGCTCTAGAGGCATGTGAATTCTTAACGTATTGTGATTTGTTTCCACAGGATTAAGTTAGTGAAAGGTTTTTGGTTGATGGGATGTAATTACTACTTGTGATTTTGGAGTTAAGGATAGGATCCTCTTGTATCCATGTGGATCAGTATGTTTTGATCGGGCTACGTGTTGTGGTTGGGTTATATTTGGATGGGATTCTTGTGATTATTTTGTGTGTTTTGTTTCTCTATTTTGGAATGGATTTATAGTATGGTTTGATGGGGAGTTGTACCTGTTGGACTTGTTGGCTAGTTCTCTCATGTGTTTCTCCTTCCATCTTCAGTTAAACTTGAGTTGTTCTTGGTGGGTACAGGTTGCGTCATATGTGTCTAGGTAGAATTTGGTGTAGATTGTCGGCCAGATAGTTGTACCAGATGAGATGAGATCATTGGACCTAAATTTAGTGCGATCAGATTTGGATAACGTATGTCTAGATAAGGATGTCGTTGATCAGCTTAAAGCTTGGCATGGCTTCTTGTCGAGCAAGGGAACTCCAAAGCTTGTTGATTGGGTAAGTGGTTACTGGCCTGTCTCCCCAAACCACAACATCATCTCCTAATCCTAATCCAATCATATCCCAACCCCTAGATTTCTCGAATTTATGAAAGCCAAGTTCATTAAATACATCTATCCCCATCAAGCCTGTCCAGTTTTTACATGGAGAACCTCTCATTAAATGGACTAAAGCAGAAGTAAATCGCATGAACGTCATTGAAGGCCTTCAATATGCAGTGATTGGTAAGTTTTCATATGGGTGGCGTGAGCTACAAGAGTTACGTAGAATAATTTCTTCTCGATGTGGAGTTAAGAGTTAATGCAATGTTGGTTCTTGAGAGATAGGCATGTTCTAATTATATCAACATTGTTAGAAGATTTTGTGAATTTAACTTCAAAGGGAACTTATATTTTAAAGCAAAATATGGGTATCAATAACAAATGTGCCCTTTAATTTATGATGCTAAGTTCAAAATTAGTGAAGAAACTTCTTTGGCAATGGCATGGATTTCTTTTCAAAATTTGTTGCCTGCCTACTTTGTAAAGGAATTCTTATTTTTACTGGCTTCATCAATAGGAAAACTAGTACACTTGGATATAGTACCTATCAATAAGATGAGGCCAAGCTTTGCAAGGGTGAAGGTACAAGTTGATCTATTAGCAGAACTGCCTAAAGGTGTAGGTATGGATATTTTGAATGAAAATACTAGAGAAACAAGGTCAGAATGGGTCAAGATTCATTATGATTATATTTCTAAATATTGTAAGGAGTGTATGTTTCAAGGTCATATTGAACATGAATGATGGAGATTACATATTTAATTGATGAAAAATGATACATCAAAGCAAATTAGGCATGACAATGTGGAGGAAAAAGGAAAAGATATGTTACACCCCATGCTTTTGTACGTGAGAGTATGTCGTAAGTCGAGTGATGTAAGCTCAGAAATGAAATCATATTTAAAAAATTTACAAATTTAGTTAATCATGTTAACATGGAGGTTAAAAACATTTAAGATCATTAATACCAAGTACCAAGATGGTTTGAAGGCTTAGAAGCCAAATGAATTGAAGAAAATAAGTTTCAGGAAAAGTCGACAAGTTGCGAACATTATAACATATACTTTTAGGGTGACACTAGGATTCTAAATATTATAAGGATAATATTTATGATTTATTTTAGTCGTATGATAGTCGCACGTTATATTTTGATGTCAAGCGATTTGTGGAACAAAAGTTGGAAAAGGTCATCACAAGTTGCATTCATAAATATGTTGAAACTTACGTCAAATGTAGCTGAGCTTTTTTCCCAATATACTTTGAAATAGGGGATGATCTATCTACAAAATAGAATATCTATGAGTCAAGTTTCTAATACAATAAACCGTTCATCAATATGACATCAGAGTAGAGAGATATTCGTATTTTCACAAGACGACGCAAACAACTCTCAATAGGACCCACTTAGGCAGTGGACGACCCTTGAACATTTTAAAGAGCTTAGATGGCTTATATTTGGTCATTTTCGACCAAGGAAAGTTCCCAAACTCTCTCAACACCCCTCTAAAATTTCTCAAGGGTTCCAAGTAGAATCCAATGGTATTTTACCTAAACCTAACCTCAAAAGTTAGCCTAAGTGAAGAAGAGAGTCTCTATGGTGTTGTGATGTGATTAAGGGGTTTTATAAACTAACGGAAGCTTTGGTTCGAGTTTTTTCAGATTATTTAAGGTATTTATAAAATCCTATTTCTTGGGATTAATCTTATGTATGTGTTGGTTAAGTTATTTGGATGAAGAATTATAAGATAGAACTTGAAATTATATAAAAAATTGTTGTCTCTTATTGGACTATTTTGGAGTTGTATATATGAATTCATATGGATGGAAATAGATTGGTTATAATTTTTTTATTATTTTTATGCTTGTCAATATGTTGAGTATATTGATGGTGTTGTAAATAGGAGAAGAAGCAAATACACGATACCTAGAAGTTGTTCATGTCATCGTTTTATCTTATGAGACTGTTTGATGTTATTTTTATGATGGATATAAGATTGGAATGTCATGTCAATATATATGTTTATATGCTGGACCTATTGTTGCTGTTTTAAGTAAAGTGGACTTGGGAAAAAGAGTTGGGGTTTGGTTCCAATCCAACTTTGCCGCTCGTCGTGTTAAATAGCAGTTTTGTGCATGACGTTTGAGCACTTGTTGTTGTGTAGATTGATTGGTGTTGTTGGTATATTGGTATATAGTATTGTAGAAGGCCTTTGTTATAGGGCATATGCTGCCCAAATTTATATAAATGAGCTACTAGCGTAAGTTACAAACTTAGCCTTTACTCACCATCGAGTTTGAATCTCCTTATGCTATGGTAGACTGAGTTACATTATTTGAAGAACTTCTTGGAAGCTATTAAGGACTCAACGAGGTTAAGATATGTTATGTCTAAACTTATTGATATCCAATTTTTCCCTATATATTTTCAATATGCAAAATACCTTCAAAATAGCATATATATATATATATATATATGTATATATATGCATGACCAAGGTTTTATTATTTTTTCCATAATTGTAAGGTTTTAAATTGATTCATTTTCTCCCTTTTTATCCATAAAATTCCTAATAATTATTTCCAAAATTATTTTTTTTGATAATTCATCTATTGGATTTATATATTTATGCCAAAATACAGCTAAATTAATTTATATATATTTTTATAATTACGTTTAGTATTTTTAAAGTTAAATTGCACATAATTATAATTTTAGCCCTTTTAAGATTTAATTATGTTTTATATGCATGAAATTAGATCCTGTATTTTTCAAATTGCTAATTATGTATTATAAATCATTTTAATACTTTAAATGATTTTTCAGAAATTATCTACTATTTTTCATAAAATTAAATAGGGAAAAACTGGCTATTTAAATTATAGCCAAATTTGCTTTAAATTATAGCCAAATCAACCCCAATTCATAGTCCAATTTTACAATTTAAAAACTCGACGCATACCCTATTAATCCATTCCCAAACCCGGAACCCACCTATCCTATTTAATCTCGACCGTTGATCACCCAAATCAATGGTCCGCGTGATTTTTTTTTAATCAAACGACCCCCAAACCCTACCTCCATTCTTTCATTTGCACCACCTATGAATCCCTTCTCTCCAAATTCTCTCTTAACTCACCCTAACCCTAATCACTATTACCGGCGAGAACCTCCTTCCTATGGTGTTCTCGTGCATTCTTCGACCACCTCTGGTCTCCTATAATCCATGGCTCTTCGACTTCAGGAGTTCTTGATAAGATCTCAAGGAAATCCAACCTATTTCAGTCTGAAACTCATTTACTGACCTGTTGCCAGCTATTTTTATTTGTAAGAAAGGATTTCCTCTTATTTTTTCGTTTGATCTATGCGTTTTAACCGATTTTCTTTATCTCTACTATTTTTTGAAACCCTAGTTCGCTACTGCTCGATTCTTCTCAGATCTTTATAGATCTGAGGTGATTCGAATATTATTAAGCGTTTTCCTCTTAAAATCTCCTGTTTTAACTGACTATTTCAATTTTAGTCATTCTTTTCTAAAACTAGGGTTTCTCGGAGTTCTTTTACGCATGTTTTAACTGATTTTGTTATGATTAAACCTTTTCCCTTATTTATTTTGACCAATTTTGTGCTCTTACTGCTTTTAACTTGGCTCTGTTAAAAGCCCCTTTTTAAAAAGATTTTCTTTACTTTATTTCTATGAATGTTAACATGATTTTTCTTACTTTGCTTCTCTGAGTGTTAGAATGCTTTCTTTACTTCGTGTCTGTGTGTTAGCCTGCTTACTTGAGTCTTGTGATTACCCTGCTTCGAATATGTCTTCCTGAATCCCTAGCTTCCTTATGTCGCTTTTATGTGGCTATGCTCACTTTGTTTGTTCATCAATTGCTTCTTTCTGTGGCTATGCTTCGAATATATTTTCTTGTTACATCTATGGACCTGCTCTATTTGTATGTTGAAAGTGTAGAGTCATGACTCCCTTTCGATCGGGTCTGGCTTGCTTAATCAATGGTGATTGAAAATTTTCTTTCAAAAAACCCTATAAGATTTGCCCCGTCTGTTAAGTTGACTGATTTCCTTACCATATTTGCTATGATACTTATTTTTTCTACTAAGTTGTGTCCTTAATCAGAGCTTTATGAATTTGGTCCTACTATGCTACTGAATCTCGACCCCTACCTTTCCATTTAATTTGATTAGTTGCTTACCTTAATTAATTATCCTTGCCTTGTCTGCATTGCTACTGATTGTCTCCTTAGTTTGAAAACTTTCTAAACCTAGCCTTAATTACCTGTTCTATACTGGTACTCTTTTGAAATCTTTCCTTATTTTTATACTCATTCCTTACTTGCTACCTGCTCTTTACCATTCACAGTGACTCCCTTAATCCAAGGGAGATTTGAACCAATTTTTTATACCAAGTTCTATAATTACTGAAGAATTGATTCTTGCCTTATTTTAACCAATTTTCAAACTACTATACGAAGGACTCTCTTCTACAGTCTTAGACAAACACAGTTTATAATACACACACACACACACTCAAACTCTCTCTTCTTTCTCTGCCACTTGTGCTAATTGCTTGTCTAGCCGGCTGAAAGCCAAGGCTAGACTGTGGAACTCTACTTATGTTACTTTTTGCACTTTACTTCTTCAACTGGTATGTCTCTAGTTTAAATTTGAAACTCAACTTTATGTGTTCCATGCCTATACATCCATGCTTGTTACTGCACTAGTTATTCAATTTGATTCTATGTTTGATGTTATTAAGCATGTCTAAATTCTTGCCTTGTGTGTAATCATCATATCAGACTTTACTTAGTTCTTTGACACTTGTCCAGCATGTTCACTTAGTTCCCTTACCCCTCCCTAACTGGAATAACCATGTAGTGTCAAACTTTGTTCAACAAAACCCTTGTCTTCAACATGATGTCTGTTACCATGGCTTATTTGTTCAATGGATTCATAGTTGTTCTGTACATTTGTTGCATCAAATGTTTCCTCATTTATGTGGTTTTAAACCTGTATATTCCCAATTCCTCCTTTCTCTGTTTGTGCTTGAACTATGTATGATGATTTGTTTTTGAGTTGCTGATTGTCCTGTTTCTTTTCTTTTCCCTAAGGCAAACTCTTCTACTGCCTTTCAAAACTTATTTCAAACTAATCATTTTCCAACTTAACTCTTTTAAATCTATGTCAAACACTCTCACATATACTCTTAGACCACTAGGTTCTGCCCCTCTTGTGTGAGCCTTGCCTTGAGACCCCTGAGTTCCCTCTGAACTTGGACGCATAAAAGCTGGCCTTCTACACTGCATTTATTCTGTCTTGGTTATGCAATCTGGGTGTGAGCACTGCCCGGGATCCCTAGAGGTCCTTAGGGAACTATGACACACCCAAATATAAGAAAGAATATGGAACAATCTTGGCACTTGAGGTGGTTTATTACATAACTCAGGGAGGAAGTCCTAATCAGGTGCTAAAAAGCATGTGCCTATTTCGGGCTTTCTATAGTGTAATTTTTACTTTTATTATGTAATTTATTCACATGGTCTGTAATAATTTATAAATGAATATTGGGGTAACTAGTGAAAAGGGCAGGTATTTACATATTTATGGGGTAAGGCGGGTAGAAATCATGCCTATAGGACTTTATATTTTTACTATGTTTGCCTTACCAGGTTAGAAATCATGCCTATGGTGTTTTACTATGTTTGCCTCACCATGTTAGAAATCATGCCTGTTGGACAAAGTTTAGTTGAAGTTTTGAAGAATGACAAATGAACTCAGTGAAGGACTAGGTCCATCTTATGAGACACAGTGGTTATGGCCCATGCACATGTGATACATGTGAGGATGATGAGACTTTGGGATCAAGCAGTAATATCTTCTGAATATCTTACGAACTGATCGAAAAGATTGTATATGTTATGCCCCAAAATCCGAGAAGCACGACCGGCACTCAACCGAGTAAACTCGACTGAGCAAGCATGCTATGCTTCATTCTACCCAAACTAGTTCATAAATAAAGAGGGGATATTATCCCAATTAATAAATGCGAAGAAATCTGTCGTTAGAAATCCTCATTTCAATCTTGCTAATTGCTTCAGTTAGTTTTCAAAATATTACTAGTTTACAAATTTAATGAAAAACATGCTTATCAAGTACCAAAAGTTCTAGCCCGGACTCCCAACATCAGCCACCACCCACAATAGTCTACGGAGCCTCTAAACACAAGATAAGAGAAACAAAGAAATGCCAGTAACAAGGCTCCGTCTATACCTCAAAAATGTATTCCGAAAATGAACAAAAGATGCATAACATGACCTCAGGATGGAGTGGGACTCACCAACACAGCTAAATAAAAGTAGAGGAGGTGCTACTTCCGGTGGACTGGAGTACCTGCTATAGAACCACCTACAATCATAACACGATTGTAGCGCCCCCGGCAAAAGGGACGTTAGTGCCGTTGAATAGCACTAGTATGTAAGGCTAAAAGTCATATTTCATATTAGAATATCCATACAAGCAAAGAATCAACAAACAGTAAGTCAAGATCAACAATATTCTAACACCCAATTTTGAAACATGTTAGTCCTCTAGTTTATGAAAATAATATATATAATTTAATTTTTTTTGGTTGGGAGATCTCTAGCACCGATATAAGTTTTACCACCGTCTTTGTTAGCACGGATTCCAATCACGACCCGATCGGCTATGTCATCCCTTTTAGAGACATATACCAAATCACAAATTTCCAGTTTTTAATTTCCCAGGTATCGAATTTCCAGATTTATTGATTTCCAGCACTATACCGCCATGTGTGCGACATGGAGTCCGATCACGGCCCGATCGGCTAAGCTGCCTTCCCACATATGCCGTGTGGGTTGGCGTTACCAAATTATAATGTTGCCAAGATCATCCCAGTTAAGGGGAATAAGCTCGATGCACCCCTACACCGGCACGTGTAGTTTCAGGAATGAGTCTTATAACCCACCCTTCCTCGGTGTTGCTAAAGATACTCCCGAAAACATATTTGATTCAATTTAGTATTGCACACAATTGTAGTATAAATACGAGTATACAAATATATCATAAATGCAACCATGCTTACCTCAATATCCTTCACAATTTATAGATTCCAATTAGTAGTTCCGGTCACCAACAACAATAGTATTTTCCTTGGCTCATTTGGCCATTCACAAGACTCTTTATTCTTGGCACGGTGGCCGTATTCGGTTTCTTACATTTTCATCCCTTTATTTCCAAAGATCACCAACCAATATCAATGTACCAAATATTCCGGAGGTTATGTATTTTCAAATTCAACATAGATAGAATCATCAAGCATAATGGACTCTTCCCAAAGAAGAATATACCAACCAACAATTATATTACACATTGAGCGTATCAATAAGGCAAAGCATTATATAAAACAGCCACTTGTGGGCATAGTTCGGGTACAAGACCTTTAGGCCATTCTACTTTTGGAAGTTAGTTCATAAGATTTGAGACTTATTTTATATTTGTTTCACACTTCCTTATTCGATTCATTTCCATATGTCATTACATCTCATCAACAAGTAGACCAAGTAGACATAATCAACCAAATCATTTAATACACACAATAGCAACTAGGAGCATTAAACAGAGCAATTCTTCTCACCGAATTAGCATGCTAAACTTCTTTTGAGAGGCGACTCAGGACTATACAATTTTGGTAGGTAAACCACACTTAAAACTTACAAACAAATATGGAATTCACTTTCGAAAAAGAAAGTTTAGCCTACATACCTCGATTGAGCTTTCCTTAAGTCCTACTATACTCCGAGACTCTTAGCAACGTCAATATCTTAGGAACATGACAAATCGAACCACAAATTAGAGAGGTGATCATATTTCTAGTTCATTTGAGCATATTTTCAAACACTAAGTGGGTATCATGCTTTTAAAACCATTTTGTGAAAGATCCTACCATCTCTCACCCCATCATTAGCTCAAGACCTAACAAAATACTCTTAAGAACTCATTCATGAAAGATATCCACTCCTATCCTCATCAATTACCCTTCTAATGGTCTATCCTAGTTATATCTAGAAATTAAGAGCTTGGATTATAGACCCTTACCTTTTAGGAAGATGACCAAGGTGCCTTTCTTGACAAATCTTCAAGGTTTAAGCAAGATCTTTAGGAGAAATATTGATGAAGAACCCCTTCTCCCTCTAGGACCCCTTCTCTCTCTCTAAATGTATCAGAAAATAAGCCTAAAATGAAGGGTAGGGTGTAATATATCGACATGGGGTCTGGGTTATAAAATTAGAAAATTGGAGCCCCGAGTCAAGTATGCGATCGCAGAGTAAACATGTGGTTCGCATAATGGACCGCATAATGCTCCCCAAAAACTAAACATTCTGACTCATTCTGCGGTAAGAATGCGGTCCGCATTCATGTTCTACAGTCACAAAGTGCACCGCAGAACTAACCCTCGCAAAATAGCAAGACAATTTTGCAAGCAATTTATGTGAGATTAAGTGTGCACTCCTGCAACTACTTGAATGAGATAGAAGAACCAGTTCCATTGTGTTTATTCTTATTCTAGTTCAATTGTAGTAGGTGATTTAATATTGTAGCTTTCCAACTTTCATAGAAGTAATTGTATTAGGTACTTTGAGTATTCAAGTTAGAGTTAACTTGAAGGTGTCGCAACAGTTGAGGCTGTGTGCCACACTGGGATTAGAGTTTAATACTTAGGTTTACAAGAGTTTGTAAGTGCTGTTTTTTGCTCAGTGATTTTAGTGGAAGTTTAGA
This sequence comes from Nicotiana glauca, assembly GCA_026770625.1. NCBI lineage: Eukaryota > Viridiplantae > Streptophyta > Magnoliopsida > Solanales > Solanaceae > Nicotiana > Nicotiana glauca. The sequence goes on from MU729302.1 coordinate 54,120, forward strand.
AAAATCCTACTGAGTAGTAGGTCGTGTGCCACACTAGGATTAGAGTTTAATCCTTAGGTTTATAAGAGTTTGTAAATGCTGTTTTTTGCTCAGTGATTTTAATGGAAGTTTGGGAAAATCCTACTGGGTAGTAGGTCGTGGTTTTTTCACCTTTTGAGCCAGGTGTTTTTCATGTAAAAATCTCTGTGTTCTTTACTTTATGCACTCTTAATTCTGCAAACATTTATAGTACGTACATCTAGAAGAACCATGTTCTTCTAGTGCGAAAATTAGGTACCACACAAATCACCCCCCTCTTGTGTGGTATTGACGTTTCGAACATCAATTGGTATTAGAGCGGGTTATACTTGAAGAGGCTAACACCTTAGGAGAAGATCAACAATGAGTGCACCACCTGGGAACTGGGAAGGGCAATCCACTGCCAGGCCTTCACTTTTCAATAGTCTGTACTATTCTTGGTGGATGAACAGAATGAGAGATCACATTATAGGGGAAGTTATGAACTTTGGGACATAGTCACTAATGGTCCCCTAGCAACCACTAAGAAGAATGTTGAAGGAATTAATGTGCCAAAAACAAGGGCTGATTGTATGCTGAGGACTTGAGGAAATGGGAGAAAAATGCTAAGGCCAAGAAGTGGCTTGTATGTGGACTAGGACCAGACGAGTACAGCAGGATCCAAAGCTGTACGACTGCTAAGGAAATATGGGACACTCTACAAGTGGTTCATGAAGGAACGCCTCAATTGAAAAGATCAAGAGGAACACTTCTGTATTCGCAATATGAGAATTTCACTATGAACGAAGGAGAAACTATCCAGGAGATGTATACTAGATTCACCACTTTGACAAGTGAACTTGAATCTCTTAGAAGGACTATCCTTGAAGAAGACAAGGTTGAGAAGATTCTGACAAGAGTTCTGCCAGTCACATGGGAAAGCAAGATCACTGCCATTCAGGAATCCAAGAACATTTCTACCCTCAGACTGGATGAACTAATTGGAAATTTAACTGCCTATGAAATGAGGAGACAAACCATGAAGATGGACACCCCCAAAAAGGAGAAAAGCTTAGCTCTTAGAATTATTGAAGGTGCATATTTGGAAGATGATGAAATGGCTATGATCACTAGAGATTTCAAGAAGTACCTGATGAGAGGAAAGGGTTCTTCAAGAGGTACAAACTTTAACAAATCAAGAGCTCCAGAGAAATAGACCAATGGGGGATGCTACAAGTGTGGTAAGACTGACTACATGATCAAAAACTGCCCTCAATGGGAAATTGAGTGGAAGAAAGAAAGAGCTGAACAAAGGAACAGGAAGAAGGAATAGGTTCAGCCAAAGACAAACAAAGGTTCAACCAAGGCTATGGTTGCTGCCTGGGGAGAAACTTCAGATGAAGACTCAGAAGATGAAGCTGAGGAGGAGCAAGCACTAATGGCCATTGGATAATCAGAGGATGAACAAGAGGTAAGTATTCTTCATCTCAAAGACAAGATTAAATTCTTGTCTAAAGAAAGGCTGGCTGAGCTATTAATAGACTTCATTGATGAGTCTGAGATAATTAATAATGAGAAGGAAGTTCTATCTAGGGAATGTGTGATTCTAAAAGCAAAATGTAAAAGTCTAGAGTCTAGGGCAAATGAGAGTGATAACAAAAATTCTGAGTTGAAGAACCAGGTTCTTGAATTTGACAACAGTGTCCTAGAACTTAAGTCTGAAAATCTGAAACTGAAATTAGGAACAGGAAAGAAGTTAGCTGATCACACATGTCTCACTCTAGAAGAAAATTTTGGAAAAATGAAAGATGAATTGTACAGGAAAGATAAATTCATCAAAATCCTAAAAGAAGATCTAGGAAAGGTAAAACATGAACTAGACAGAACATGCAAGTGGAACAAAGCCTCTGATGCTCTCTCTTGGTTGCAAGAGCATCACAACAATAACAAAAGAGGACTTGGCTATGGGACTCAAGCTCCTAAATGGGATCCAAAAACCAATACCTCACTCTTCTTGAAAATAAAATCTACACACACTGTGGTAAGATTGGCCATTACAAATATGAATGTAATGCAAAAGAAATGGCCAATCAAATGAACAAAGTTTTTGTTAAAGAAAAGAATAAGTTGCCAAGATGGGAAAGAAGGAATTTAATTCATCCTTTTGCTTATAGAAAGGGACCTAAACTAGTTTGGGTTCCTAAGACTAACCCCTGATTTCCTTTTGCAGGTGAAAGGGAGGGGCCAAATATGGTACATGGATAGTGGCTGCTCAAAACATATGACTGGGGACAAGGACCAGTTCCTTTCACTTGAGGACTTGAAAGGAGGTAATGTCTCCTTTGGTAATGGAAAGAAAGGTGAGATCATTGGGGTTGGAAAGGTAGGCAAGACTGATTCTCATTCGATAGAGAATGTCTACCTGATAGATGGCTTGAAATACAGTTTAATAAGTATGTCACAATTATGTGACAGAGGTAACATTGTGGCTTTTACCTCCACCAAATGCTTTGTGATTAACCTTACCACTGACAAGATTGTTTTGCAGGGAAAAAAGTGTTAACAATATTTACATTGTAGATTTGTCAACTCTTTCAGAAAATGAACTCACTTGCTTAAGTGTGTTAGTTAATGATCCCCTCCTATGGCACAAAAGACTTGGTCATGCCAGTCTAAATCAGCTAAACAAGTTAGTCTCCAAGGACTTGGTTGTATGTTTACCAAAATATCAAGTTCAAGGAAGACAAAGTTTGTGAGGCATGTGCAAGGGGGAAGCAGGTAAGGTCATCCTTCAAATCCAAGAAAATGGTAAGTACGTCTAAGACGTTGGAACTAGTTCATATGGATCTATGTAGTCCAATGAGAACAATGAGCAGATGTGGAAAGTAGTATGTAATGGTGCTAGTTGATGACTATTCTAGATTCACCTGGGTTTTATTTCTAGTACGTAATGAAGCATTTGACATGTTTTCTGCATTTGTTAGGAAGACTCAGAAACAATTAGGTAATCATCTTGCATCCATTAAGTCTGATCATGGAACTGAGTTTGAAAACTCTAAGTTTGCTGAATTTTGTGATGAAAATGGCATAAATCACAATTTCTCTGCCCCTAGGACTCCACAACAAAATGGAGTAGTTGAAAGGAAAAATAGAACTCTTGAGGACATGGCTAGAACAATGTTACTATCTAGCAAATTGCCTCACAGCTTCTGGGCAGAGGCTGTAAACACTGCATGTTACATCATAAATAGATGCATGACCAGACCTCTAGTAGAGAATACTTCCTATGAGTTACTTAAAGGGAGAAAACCAAATAGATCCCATCTTAGGGCTTTTGGTTGCAAATGCTATGTGCACAATAATGGAAAAGACTCCCTAAGAAAGTTTGATTCTAGAAGTGATGAGGGAGTATTCTTGGGATATTCTTCACATAGCAAGGCTTATAAAGTTTTTAATAAAAGAATTCTGTGTGTAGAAGAAAGTGTACATGTAGTATTTGATGAAACTAACATTCTTCTGAGAGGCAGGAATATGAAATGAAGCCATTTGACTGGTCAAAGACTTGGCTGAAGCATCAGCTTAAGTAAAAGTGACACCTGCAGAAGGAACAGGTAATGGAATAGGCTCTTCCTTATAGGGCAACCTGACAGGGGGAAGAAATAAAAGAGGAATTGAAATAAAATCCTTAAAGGAACCTGTGCATGAACCTGTTCCTCATCAGCTTGCTGAAACATCCAGCAGAAGACAGTTGGTTGTAAAACCACACAAGTATCAAAGTTTTCATCCCACTTAGAACATTATCACTGATCCAACATCAGGAGTCAAAACCAGATCACAATTAAAGAATCTGTGTGCTTTTGATGCTTTCCTATCTATCATTGAACCTAAAAATGTTGTTGTGGCTTTGCAGGATGCAGATTGGGTCAATGCTATGCAGGAGGAACTCAATCAATTTTAAAGAAGTCAAGTCTGGCATCTAGTTCCTAGACCTAAGGACAGATCAATCATCAGTACAAAATGGGTCTTCAGGAACAAACTTGATGAAGATGGAACTGTTACAAGAAACAAGGCAAGGCTAGTGGTTCAGGGCTACAGCCAAGAGGAAGGCATTGACTATGATGAGACCTTTTCTCCAGTTGCAAGACTAGAGGCAATCCAACTCCTCATTGCCTTTGCAGCACATATGGAATTCACTCTCCACCAGATGGATGTCAAAAGTTCTTTCCTAAATGGCTACCTCAAGGAAGAAGTATTTGTGAAACAACCTCCAGGATTTGAAAGCAAGGAATGTCCTGAGCATGTGTACAAGCTGGACAAGGCTGTATATGGGCTCAAACAGGCCTCAAGAGCTTGGTATGAATGACTATCAAAATTCCTATTGGAGCATGGGTACAAAAGAGGTAAAATTGACAACACTTTGTTCCTAAGGGAAAAAGGTAAAGACCTCCTTGTTGTGCAAATATATGTTGATGACATAATATTTGGGGCCAATACTGAGAGGTTGAGTAAGGACTGTGCAAAATTAATAGGAAGTGAGTTTGAAATGAGTATGATGGGTGAACTAAACTTCTTCCTAGGCTTGCAGATCAAACAAAACCCAAATGGGACCATGGTCCATCAGCAGAAGTATACAAAAGAACTAATCAAAAAGTTTAAAATGGAGGACTCCAAAGAAATAGATACACCTATTGCAACTGCCACTAAATTAGATGTTGATGAACCTGGTTCATCAGTTGGTCAAAATTTTTATAGGAGTATGATTGGTTCACTCTTGTATCTTACTGCCAGCTGACCTGACATTATTTTCAGTGTAGGGTTTTGTGCTAATTTTCAGGAAAATCCAAAGGAGTCACACTTGACTGCTGTCAAGAGGATATTAAGATATCTGAAAGGCACCACTGATCTATTTCTTTAGTATCCCAAAGGTAGTAATTTTGATCTAGTAGGATATGCTGATGCTGATTATACAATGTTCTTAGTGGATAGGAAGAGCACTTCAGGTATGGCACATTTCCTGGGGTCATGTCTTGTGTCATGGGCTACCAAAAAGCAAAATTCAGTAGCCATATCTACTGCCGAAGCTGAATATATTGCTGCTGCTTCTTGTTGTGCTCAATTGTTATGGATCAAACAACAGCTGGTAGACTTTGGAATTGAAGTGGGATATATTCCAATATTTTGTGATAGCACTAGTGCTATAAGTATGACAAAGAACCCTGTTCATCATAAAAAGACCAAGCACATAGATGTTAGACACCACTTCTTAAGAGATAACTAAGAGAAAGGGTTAATCTCAATAGAATTCTGTGCTACTGATAAATAAATAGCTGATATCTTCACTAAAACACTAAGTAGAGAAAACTTTGAAAGGAACAGGTTGGAATTAGGGATGATTAAGATCACCTAAAAGTTCCAGTTCAGAATGCACAATGAAAAATAATAATTTTTGTTTTGGTTAGGAGTTCTTAATATCATGTAAATATCTGGACTAGTTCTTACTCAGTTTCATACTTTAGTTAGTATACTCCTATGACTTGTGTTTATCTGACTCACTGATCTCTTACAAAGTTTTTCTATTTTAACATTAGAGGCATGATCAAGAGAAATTTTACTTGAAGAACCTGGTTCACAAGTATATGCTCATGAGAAAGTTCAGGTATCTGTCTATACTTTGCACAATTAGAATGATAAATTTTCCAATCGTGAGAAAAAGTCCTAATTACACCAAACCTCCAGAAATTCTATCCGTTGAGAATTGAACCATTTTCATTACCCTAGGAGTCTAATTAAAATGGGACTTTTTCCTAAAAATCAGTGTCGCCCATTAATCACCAAGAGACCGAAATTCTAATGTGTTTAGACCTCTAATTGACTCTGAAAAAGTTTGCCGTTACTGCACTTAATCATAACCCCTATTTAAATACACACCACATTTCTTCTTTCTGCTCATAACCATCACTCACTTCCTCCAAAATTCTGATCATCTCCTTCATCTCCAAAATTTCCAAAGTTCCCAAAATTCCCAGAAATTCTCTACCATGACAAACCCTCAAGACAACCCAGGTACTCCCCCGCCAATGTCTCCTAATACTTCATCCTCCATACCTCTTATTGAAACCCCAAAACCTATGTTTCGTTGCCAGAAAATATTGTCCAGGAAAACTATAGCTTCTGGCCATTTGAGAACAACTCTCAGCAAAAAATTGAAAGCGAGTCAAAAAGGGAAAGCTTTGAAAAGGAATCATCTGACTCAAGCTCCAAGTCTGAAGCTTTTGTCTCTGCAAGTGATGGAGAAGAACGTGGGTCTTCTAAATCATACAAGAATCAAGAAACCCCTAAATAGGTAAATACATGCTATATTTTTTGTGATGTAGTGGAGAAAGTAGATAATAGGTTTGTGTTGGTGGGATCTGTAAGAGATGTAAGTGAGGGAGAATCGAAGAGGAAGGGAAAGAAAAATAAAGGTAAAATTCTTGCAATTTGTGGAGGAGATGTAAAGAGTGGAAACAAGCCAGGGGGAAGCGAATATGGGGAGGATGCTGAAGGTCTTGTGCACCTGAGTGAAAAACAAGATGCACCTAGTCCATCTGTGGAAGAAACCTTGGCTGACATTCTGAAGAAAGTTGGAGCAAGCTATGATCCTAAGAAGTACAAAGCTTCTTCTCAAAAGGCTCCAACTACCTCTAAGCTAACAAATAAGAGCAATGTGTCATCTCCTAAGTCTACTGTCCCTTCAGCACCAAAGGTGAGAGCTACTAGAAGTAGGGTAAGGCAAAGTGAGGCTGAATTGTAGAAAAACCTAGAGGCAAGCAAGAAAAAGAAGAAGGAAAAAGTAAAAGAAAAGGTTGTGGAAAAATCTGAGGCTGCTGAAAAAAGAGAGGAGGAGATGGAACTGGTCCATCAAGAGAAAGGTACAACTGTGGAGGTTCCCATTGCCAAATCAAAAAGAACCAAGACTCCTGCAAAGAAGTCTTCAAAATCTGAATCTGCTGAACCTTCCTTGGCCAAAAGATCTAGGCATGCAGTGAAGGGAAAGCAAGTAAAAGTTACTGAAGAAGAAGAAGAGTAGAGTGGAGAAGAAGAGGAGCAGGAGTCTAAAAAGGAACAAGATCGATTTTCCATCTTTGGCAGGAGAAAGAATCTGAAAGGGAGGTTACTGAAAGACCTGGAGGAGCCAGGTATGATTAGGTTGGCGGATGCTCTAGCTGCACAAGGTTGGAAGGACATGGTTCTTCAACTGGATGGAAGGCTCGCAAGAAAGGAGGTGATCGAGTTCATGGCAAATGCTACTATGAAAAATGGGGTAGTCACCAGTGTGGTTAGGGGAGTGAAGGTGCAATTTGATGCACCTATATTGGGGACAATTCTGGACATACCATGTGAGGGCTATGATGACTACACTAGGCAGAGATGGCCTTGTCTAGATAATCTTCCTAGTGCTCTCAAAATCACCAGGAACTTTTGTGAAACTGAGTCTGCTGAGGATGTGCTAGAGGCAAGATTTGTATAGAAGAGTGAGATGAATCCTAAGCACAAGGTGCTATTTGAATTTGTGAACAAGTGTCTGCTGCCCAGACAAGAGAGGAGGCATACTGATAACTACATGGACTTGGTTCTTCTAGAATGCCTTATGAGAGGAAAGCAAATTAACTGGCCTGCCTTCATTGTCAAGCTGCTGGACAGGGTCATAAATGGCCCCAAGGCTCATGCCACTCCTTATGGGTTCATACTGACGACTGTGCTGGATAGGTTGAATGTTCCCTTGAAGAAATGGGAGATGGCCTCTAGCAAGGACCATTTTGTTGTCAAAACCCTACAGGCTTGTGACTATATCCTCTGTATAGCCCCAGTTGAACCTAGTTCATCTTTGAAGACTCCAGTAAAATAGCAAGGTTAGGGCTTTGGTTCAAGAGTGTGGGACAAAGGATGCTGAGATTGCTAGGCTTAAGGCTCGAGTTGCTGAACTTGGAAATGAGAGGAATAGCCTGAAATATGAGCTAGCAAAAGAAAAGAAAAAGGGTGAAGGGATGCTTCAAACAATGCTCAATCTTCTCCAATCCCAACCCTCTAGTTCCTCCAAGCCTTAGGTCCTCCAGCACCGTCCTTCAGCCAGTCTAGTAACCCCCCAGTGACCCAGCTTAGGGATTTGTTTTTGCTTGTTTTTTGCTCATGGTTGGATGTTTTTCTTTCTCTTTGTGGACTTTGTAGAATCATTTACTATCAATGATTATATTCTTTTCTCTTGCTTTGTGATGATTTTGTTCTCAATAGTTGAGTTTTTGTCAAGTTTGATTATATTTTCACTAAACCATGCTTTCACCTGCAGTTGCCCCAGTGGCCATGAGTAACTATTACAATCTGGGATTCAAATTATATGCAACTTTTTAATGATGCCAAAAGGGGGAAGAGATATTGTGCTTTACTTTATATTCTTAAAAAGTGATATTTATAACCTGATTAAATCTGGTCCTTAATGATGAGTTAAAATATCTTAAGTAAAAGTGTTGATAATTAGCTGAGTTCCACAGGTTCTCTGATCAATAAAAGCAAAGAGTTTGTCATCATCAAAAAGGGGGAATTTGTTGGCCCAAGTTCAGTTGAAGTTTTGAAGAATGACAAATGAACTCAGTGAAGGACGAGGTCTATCTTATGAGACACAGTGGTTATGGCTCATGCACATGAGATGCACGTGAAGAAAATAAGCCTTTGGGATCAAGCAGCAATATCTTCTAAATATCTTATGAAATGATCGAAAAGATTACATATGAGATAATGAGAAGAAGTCTCTTATGAGAAGAGAACACATCCGGATAAGGGTTGGAGTTTGGATTGTTCTAGGACTCAAATTCAATAGAGGATCAGCAATTCGAGTTCTAATCAAACTCTGATTACTAACTCTATAAATAATAATGATTGTTCTCTTTTACACGCATGCAACAATACGCAGAAGTTAAGCTAAATTGAGAGCAAAAGAGCAAGACAATTTTGCAAGCAATTTATGAGAGATTAAGTGTGCACTCCTGCAACTACTTGAACGAGATAGAAGAACCAGTTCCATTGTGTTTATTCTTATTCTAGTTCAATTGTAGTAGGTGATTTAATATTGTACCTTTCCAGCTTTCATAGAAGCAATTGTATTAGGTACTTTGAGTATTCAAGTTAGAGTTAACTTGAAGGTGTCGCAACAGTTGAGGCTGTGTGCCACACTGGGATTAGAGTTTAATCCTTAGGTTTACAAGAGTTTGTAAATGCTATTTTTGGCTCAGTGATTTTAGTGGAAGTTTAAAAAATCCTACTGAGTAGTAGGTCTTCGCTTTTTCACCTTTTGAGCAAGGTGTTTTCCACGTAAAAATCTCTGTGTTCTTTACTTTATGTACTCTTAATTCCGCAAATAGTTATAGTAAGTACATCTACAAGAACCAGGTTCTTCTAGTGCGAAAATTAGGTACCACACAAATCACCCCCCTTCTTGTGTGGTATTGACATTTAGAGCATCAATGCCTATAGGATTTTACTATACTTGCCTTACCATGTTAGAAAGCATGTTTAATAGATCTTAAAATTAGTTTCACAAATAGATGCCATGGCTATAGGATATAATTTAATCCAGCTTCTGTTATAACAAGTGTTACATGTTTTCTTTCATTGGTCATCAGTCCTGCAAAGTTTCTAAAATCAGTGTTAAACAACCAGATAATATGCCTATAAGGGATAACTCTAGAAATTCTGCCTATAGATATCAACTAGTTTTATTTAAATAAATCAACCCAGTCCACATTTTAGTTCATTTTGAAAGTGGTTTAATTAATGGTTTATGTTCTCTAAGACAAGTTCTTTCAAAAACTGCCTTGATTTATCATTAGATATCATGCCTTAAAAAAAACCTGCGTTGTAGTCATCTGTATTCTGCGCCTAGGCAAGCCTTAGGAAATAATCATTAAATAAAACCAGAACCGTCTTTGTGATTAGTGTTTAACCGTCGACGTGTTAAAATCACTAGGCAAGCCTGATTCAAACTTCTTCTCTGAGTCATGTAATAAATCTGGTTCTACTGTTATCATTTAGATACCTTATTAGGATCTAAATTTATATCATAATTTTGTATGAATCGTGCTATCTATATGCATTAGTTGTGGAGGTATATCTGTGTCTTCTATCCGATTTATGTGTTTTACCCCCTAAATGCACTCCTATGTGTTCTTATTTGTCACCTAGTGTTTTGCCTTTAAACCTGAGGGTCTACCTAGAACCCTCCCTCTTATAGGATAGGAGTCCCAAATTCCTTCGGGATGGATAGGAATGGACGGGTAACAGCATGCCATAGGGGTCGAGACCAACCTTCTATTTTATTTCCTTCACGAGGCGGGAAAGGGTAGATATGGATATGATGACCGATGCATTAATAGCACTTGTAGCCCCTGTTTGAAGAGTGTCATACCGGGTTTGCATTGATGTGATCCATTTTATAAACAAACCTACGACACCCCTCTTTCATTCATGAATATGTTTATATTGTAATTCTTTTCAAAATCTCGCTCTTTCACTAATTGTTTTTCAAACATTTGTGTATTTAAATTTAAATCCCCTACTATTTGAGACATACTTGTTTATTTGCTAATTGTACAAATTCACAAAAACTGTTTGGCCAGGAACCAAACTAGTGGATCCTGAGGGGTGCCTAACACCTTCCCTTTCGGATAATTTCAAGCCCTTACCCTATCTCTAGTTAACAAACGTAGTTATAGATGTACCTTATAGGTGCCCTAATACACATTAAATAGTTAGGTGATGACTCTTCCAAAATATAAACCCCTTTCCCAAAAGGAAAGTGTTGTCCCATACCAAAATGTCATAAACCCGATTCTGCAAGGAAAAGGGGGGCGCGACAGCAAAAGTTTTCGGGTAAAGAAATATTTCTTTCATTTTTGCATGATCTCGTACCTACATGTGTTTCATAAAGATACATAAAGAGATGTTCGTATTCCCAAAGTTTCTCATATTATCCTAGTCTCATATGTTACAATATTCTCCCCTATTAGGACTTTCTATTCAGTTAAGTATTTTCTTCTTTAATCCTAGAGAGCAGAGAGAGAGAGAGAGTGTGTGTGTGTGTGTGTGTATAATATATATATATATACACGGTATTACAATATTTTCACAACCCATCTCTAGTTGGTGGGCAGGCCCCTATTGGGAAACCTCCAACATATGGTAAGTAATAGACCCAACCTACTGTGGCGGAGCACCTTTGAG
>MU729304.1:11927-64544 GCA_026770625.1 Nicotiana glauca
TTATAAGCTAAAATACACGGGGCCCTCAAATAATTGTTATAATATTTTTAGACTCGGAAGGACCGTTTAGCTAATTTCACGGTCCTTCCCAAAGTAATAAGAAATAGATACCTTAGGCACAATTTTAATATACATTCTCAAGTACGGGTGCATATTTATGTGACCAAAATCCTACTCTCAACGAAGTCAAAATGTATCTAAAGCCAAAGGCGTACTGGTACGGTGTGGTTAAGGAATGCATTTTCATGACATTGCAAGTCTTTAAAAATTGAAAATCGGAACACTAATGCACATAATTAAAAACATATAATCGGAATCAGATAAAAACAAATACAACAGTTGAGCGATCGTTCTAGAACCACGGAATTCGGGAGTGCCTAACACCTTTTCCCGGGTTAACAGAATTCCTTATCCGGATTTCTAAGTTCGCAGATTGTAACAGAGTCAAACTTTCCTCGGTTCGGGATTAAATCGGTGACTTGGGACACCATTATATTCTCAAGTGGCGACTCTAAAAAACTTAAATAACTAATTCCGTTCCGACTGTTCTTAAATTGGAGAAACTCCTTTCCCTTTTTTATTATATCTCTTCCCGAGGTGTAGTAAATAAGCAGGGTAAGTAAAAAAGGAGGTGTGACAGTACCTATCATTTTCATAGCCCATAGCTCTTGCGAATACTTTAGTACTTTCCTTGCCATCTAGACAACTGTTCTGTGAATGAATCCCAAAGGCCAAGGGTTCCCCCCCCCCTCTTTAGGACTCTTTTCACATTAAGACTCGTGGTTGGAATCTTTCCAATCTCGTAACTATGCTACCTTCTATCATGTAGCCTGTATGACGCTAACCTTGTTTCTGCGTCCATGCAACTCTTCTCTCCTTTTTGCTCCAGCTTCTGGCCAATCTCTAGGCCTCACTTTGCAAACATATACAGAGCTTGATAAAAAGTTCCTCTGGGCATCTATAGGTATACTGAAGTTCTTCACTTAGTACTTTACGAAAATTATTATACCTTATTTCATTGATCCATTTATCCATCCGTATGACTTTACTGCATCTAGTTAGGTCATATTTTACCATAACTCTTACTTTGATTTATCGTTACTGAGGTCTGCTACCAAACTCTAGGTTATTCTCGTTGCTTATCCTTAAGACTGATGGCCTAATTTCATTTCATACTTTGTAAGTTTTATTCATTCATTGTTGATTAATCTCAATATTGATCTACAATCTACCATTGGTAACTTGAAACTTCTTACGTAATCACAAGAGCTGTCGTCTTATCGGGGAACATCTGAAATGATTTGACTAAACCATTTAGGGGCGATGCCATACTCCCATAACCATGTTTCATAGCATCCTAATGTGAATTACCTTTCATGAGTATTTTGATTTCATATAATTCATGAGTCCCTTATTTTCTTTTTTCTTCTTCAAATCATTACTAAATCGAAAGCCCAAACATCATCCTTTAACAACCACAATTACACCCTTATTCTACTATCAGGGCAGCATTCCATCTCTTTTAAATACTACTTATGATGAGTAACTTCTTTGAGTTAATTCAAGATATACAGAGCTTTCTATAACTTTGAGAAATCATCAGCTCTCTTGTTTTCACGAGCATAATCCCGAGAACTTATCCGTTTCTCGTCACCTTCTCACTCACCCTTTCTTGTCCTTATGCCTATTTTACTAAAACCTTGTCGCTTTACAATACTTCGCTTGCGACCTGTACATATCTATTGATACTACTCGTAGCCTCCATTCAACTTACTTGCACCATAAATTTCCTTGTGTTATTCTGGAAAATCGAGCACGACATCACCTCGTCTCTAACTCTTCTTTACTCTCTTGGCTAGATCACTCAGTACTTAGAAACCATAGGCTAGGAGGTACACCACTGATGATGCTGCTATTATTCCTGGAAATTGAATCATAGTGCTTCTAGCCTTCCATCCGAAGCATCGACTATTCACGATCTTCTGCCCTTGAGTATTTTGTACGTTGTTCACATTTACCTTACTTACCTTAAAATCTCGCATCATATCATTTATCTCTTTCATGACCTCCCTTCCACATAGGTATAATTCACGTCCATGATTTGAAAGTTTATTATAATTCTTGCACCTCTAGTGCCTATTCAATCCGGTGGGAGCTCCATACTGATTTCTTATGAGGCTGTTATTTTTCTAACCGGCTTTGTCATAGAGCCATTATAGAATATGGTTGTTGTACTATTCCTTTGATATTAAGAGTGATCCTAAAATGTTCTCAATCACAACTCTATAATTTTTGGAGTCCAATAGTCATATTCCTGATTTACTTCATTGATGTATCTCCTTTGTTTCCTCCTTTTTCTGATTAGCCTTTATGTAGGCTTAAGCTACCTCCCGATCTGCAGTTCATTGTATTAGTTATTACGTTTAGCCTTTCATGGGCACTGAAGAATATCCATGATACAACTCTTTAATAATTCAATCCTTTGCCTATGACTTGGGCTCAATTCTTTCTTTTAACTTATATCAGAATCTTCTATGGCTGTATATGCTGAATGTATAAAACTCCAAACTCTTAAGTGCATTCATAACGTAACTAACTCTGGATCATGAATCGAATAATTCTTTTTGTTCCATCTCAGCTTTCTTCAAACGTAAACAATTACTTTTCCTAGTCTTTCTGCCCCTTCTTGCGTGCATACTTAGCTTATCTTGATGCTCACACATACTGGAATTCTATACAACTCATATTATCTTGAATATCACTTCTGATTCCCGTTCATTAGCCACAGTAGGTGTCATTTTCTTATGGAGTGCATATAATATTGTTGTGAGACTATTTTTATAAGACCATTTCCTCCTTATGTCACCCAGCTTAGGTTCAAGCCTTCTTCCTTATTTCCTCAGATAGTCTTTCGTTGTAGTACTTAGGGAGAACCCTAGACTCTTGTAAAGTTGTGAGCTTATTATAGACGTTTTGATGTCCTTCCTTTCCTATAATTATCTGTAGTTGCTTGCCCCCATTCCCTTGTGCTTGTAGGGTTGCTTTTGAACTGATATTTTGACTGTTTTCCCAGTGGCTTTCTCTTTTATTTTAGTAACACTCATATGGTATTTTTAACAACCCCGAATTCTATCTGAATATATCTCAAGTATTACAATGACATTACTGCAAGGCTGAATTCACTATATTGGATTTTACTATGCTTTTCTTGCACGATTTGCTAATTTGTCTGTGTCCTCTTGTCTAGTCATTAACTACGCTCTTCTTGAATCAACTACTAGGACAATTCTCATATCAATATTCCGCATAATGTTCCTTGGGTTATTTCCTTTTTCTTGACATACGTCTCCTACTGGCTCCGTATTTTTCAATAAAATCTCGGGGGACCCTTACTTCCTCTCCATGACATCGTGTTTGCATAATATTCTAGAATCATAGCATATCTATAGGCTTTGAATAAGTTCAATCTTGTCCCTTTTTTATTTTTTTTTAATCGCATTCCTCCTTTAGCATTCCATAATTATTAGAACCCCTTAAGTCTGACTTAATTCCACATCATTCCATATTTTAGGGGAGTACTATGAAGCTATGACGACCTGACTATAGATATTTTTCCTCTTTATCTTTAGCATCTTTTCACATTATCGATAACCCTTACTTGCCTGGCGCTACTCATTATGTACCAAGGATATCAAAATTCCTTACTTGCGATGGTGACACTTAGTGTAATTGGCTCATACAGCCCCTTAAGCTTAACTTTGCTCACGTTGCTTGCTTTAGGGAAGCATCTTCTTGAATGACCATTCTCTGAATTTCTCATGAATCTTATTCTATTTTCCACTCTATCATCGCTGGAACGAAATATGAAATTCTCACGATATCGACTATTATCAAATCACTCAGCCCCTAATTGATGTTTAGTTTATCTTATTCATCAGTCTATACTGATTTCTTGTAATATGTGGTCTAACTTTTTCTTTTGGTAATCATGTTAGAGTCGCGACTTATTTTACAAAATGGAGATATGGATTTATGGCCTATATTCTTTCGTTAACTCAAGGCCTGTCACCTCTCGGCTTTTCCTTCACTTGACTATAGACTCCGTAATACTATCATCTTTTTTATCTATCGTTGTTATCCATGTATCATGTCTTACTCATAATGCTTCATTGACTCTCTTCTTATTTCCCGATAACATTCATGTCTATTACTTTAGTCTAAAAACTTCAACAAGATATTCTTTTGCTTTTACCTCCCCTTTGCTCCATCCATTGCCTTTTCGGATTGCCTACATTCTTTCTTTACTAGGGATGGGATCTACACTAAGATAATATTTATTCCTTCCAGGCCTCCAGTGCCTATCTTTGTAGTACTCATATTTAGCTGTACTATTTTAGAGTGCACCCTCTGGGTGTCTCACAAGGAGATCTATTAGCATCTTTGTAATATCCTTCAAAAATGTCAACTAACTCAAACAATCCATCCATCATTTTGGGTTACTCTAACCCCAGTCAGATCTTGATATCCCATTCTTCTCTTATACTACTTCTGTTAACCCCCACAGCGCATAACTAGAATGGGTATGGCCAAATGTACATACATCTATTACTATTGAAGGTAACTCGAAATGCTTATATCTCTCTGCCTGAGTTGAAAATACCGATAATATTCATTAACAGGGTACCTCGTACCCTTTTTCACCTTGCTTCTTTTACTTATATCTACTTTCTCATTCTCTTATTCCTTTTTACCGTAAGAGTGGATAGACATTATTACCTTAGGGATCCTTATCAAGAAACTTACACGTTTTAGTACACACATGATCTGCTAAATACCTCAAATTTATCCATAATAAGCATGATGCAAAAATCGAGTTCCTCTAACTCAAATCTTCCACATCTGTATCTCTTACCAACTATCTTTCTGGATATAGGCATTACCGTATTATGAATAAGATAGAGTTTAGGAAATTGAGTTTCTACAACTGAGCTCTGCCACATGATCTAGAGTAGGAAGAAAGAGTGACAGTCCTAAATGCCCTGTAGCCTCCTGCTTATAAGTGTGGCGCTAGACACACCCATAAACAAGACTCTACTAGACACGACTTGTACACTCCCTAGGACATAACTGCTCTAATACCACTTTTATCACGACCCAAACCGATGGGCTGCGATGGGCATCGGTACCTTAGTGATGGGTTTTCAGTATTTTATGTTTTGATGAACTAACAAACTTTTCATGAAGAACCAGATAGAGCACCTGGCGCACATAACGTACATTTCATGTAAGCTAATCTAATCCTGAAAATCAGCAAATGGAGAAACACAACAGGGACCTCATGATTTGGCTCTTTAGGGTTCTTCGACATAAGCAAGTCAGTGACTGTACGCAATACAGATAAAGAGGAACACAACAGGGACCTACTGCTTTAGGTTTCTCTGATAAAAAGTACAAGTCAAGTACACAACTGGAACGTGACAAAAGAAAGTGACCCTCTGGTAATTGTTATAGAAGAGGAACTCAACTAGGACCTGGTCTACTGGTATTTCCTGACAGGAAGTACAAAGCCACTATCCAGCTGGAATGCAACTGCTCAGAAGCGGATGCGCAGACTGTGCAACAGTCACTTCTCTTTGGGAAGAAGTACACCAAGAGTTTATATCACTATCTATTGTGATATCTTTTGTGAAAGAACAACCTGGTGCAAGACACACTTCCCTTGTACATTTTGTGATGTTCTCTCAAGCATAAGAAAGTTCATCTAGCAATGAGGTCACTCTGTGTGTCAAGAACAAGAAGACAACTCCACTAAGGATCAACTTCTAATCGAGTCTTATGAATGTCCAAAGTTGAGTTGTAATCTTGTTAGTTTTTCTACATTGCAATTCCTAGTTTGCTTTCTTAGAAGCCCTGTATTAGGAACAAACCAAATTTGTAAACTTTAATGTTGTGACTAGGAATAGTTATAAGTTAAATCCTCTGTAACTAGGAGAGTTATAGAGTGGCTTGTGGTGGTACATCACAAGTTAGTTTGAAGTCTTTGGAATAGGGTGTTTGCAAAGTGGCTTGTAATAGGTAGATTACAAATTAGTTGAGTTTAAAGCCAACAGGTGTAGGTCGTGGTTTTTTTAACCCCTTGTGTGGGATTTTTCCACGTAGAAAATATCTGGCCTTCTTTACATTCAGTCGTTACTGCATTCTATGTATCAGTCTCATAGAGGACCAGGTACTCTATAGTTTGGTGGACCCATATAAGTCAATACTTACTCACCCGAGTACCATCAGAACGTATCTTTTCATGTCATACTTTCATAGACCACTGATTTGGAAGGCTTCCATGAGATAAGTAGAATATAACATGTGATACCAACTTATACATAAGACATGCTGACATATTGGTATCAGAGCAGGTTTCCCTATCAGGCTAACACCTTGGAGGAATCCTTAATGGTTGCTCCACTAATATTTGAAGAAGGACAATAAACCTATAGACCTCCTAGATTCAATGGACAATACTACGGCTGGTGGAAGACCAGGATTCATGATTTTAATGTGGTAGAAGATTTAGAGTTGTGGGACATTATATGTGATGGTCCACATGTTCCCATGAAGAAGATTGAAGAAACAAGACAAATGTGCTTAAAGGAAGAATAGAGTACAACGACATTAACAAAAAAACTGTAGAAAAGAACTATCGTGCCAAGAAAATCTTGATGTGTGGCATAGTTACTGATAAGTACAATAGAGTCTCAGCTTGTGAAACTGCCAAAGAAATATGGGAGGCATTGCAAACCGCTCATGAAGGAACCACTCAGGTCAAAAAATCCAAAATTGACATGCTCACCACAAAATATGAACTCTTTGGGATGAAGGATGATAAATCTATACAAGATATGCAGACTAGATTCACCTCCATCATAAATAAGCTTCATTCACTTGGATATGTCATTCCCAGAAATAAGCTCGTAAGGAAAATCCTTTGCATCCTATCTGGGTTTTGGGAAAGTAAGGTAAATGCCATCATGGAAGCTAAAGATCTACTGACTCTGACCATGGATGAGTTGATTGGTAATCTGAAAATGTATGAGATAAAGAGAAAGAAGAACAATGAAAGAAGAGAGCCTAAGAAGGAAAAGAACCTGGTGTTTAAAGCTGAAAGGAGTGATTCAAGTGATGAAGATAGTGACATGGCCTATCTTACTAAGAGATTTCAAAAAATAGTTCGAAGAAACGGTGGTATACCAAAGTGGGGCAGTTCAAGCAAAACAAGGAATAACAATCTCTGTCATGGCTGTGTAAAGTTAGGGCATTTCATTAAAGATTGCCCACTTGCAAAACAGGAGCAGTACAAGCACAATCCTGACAAAGCAGGAAAAAGGAACCTGGTTCCAGAGAAAAGATTCAATCGAAAAAGTGCTGCAGACAATACCGTTAAGTAGGTCCATGCTGCTTGGGGAGACTCCTCAAGTGAATCCGAAAGGGAATCAGATGTAGAAAATAGTTCCCTGTTGGCAGTGGAAACCAAAGCAACAAAGTATTACTCACTATTCGTGTTGATGGCTCAGTCAGATGATGATGATGATGAAGATTAAGACGATGAGGTAAGCTTCCGGGATATTTAGAGTAATTCGAAATCCTATTCTTCCAAGAAGCTAAGGTCTTTATCAAATGTCTTAATTGATGCCTATTATAGCCTTATAAACTATAAGGAGACCCTTATAATAGAACTAGGAGAGGCAGAGCAATCAAGAGATGATCTAGTGGTATGTATAGTAGACCGAGATAAGACCATAGCTAATCTTGAAATAGAGAAGGAGGCCTTGAATGAAAGAATTACCAGTGTGGCAAATGAGAGAGACGATCTGATGGTAGTAGTTGTCGATCTGAAAGAAACAATAGAAGGTCTTAACAGTAAGAAACACACTTTAGAAGAAAAAAGCTTCTCTATTGAAGAGGAAAGAGATGATATTCTAGTGATATGCGCTGATCTAGAGGAAACCATTGAGGGACCAAATAGAGAACATAGGAATGTAATTCTTGGGAAAGGGAAGGAAGTAGCTAGTGAGTCGCACATCTTGCTGCTAGAAAAGGAGTTAAATGTAGTAGAAACTAGTCTTTATAGTGAACTCGAGAGGAATCATCAACTCTAAGCTGAGTTAGAAAAAGTAAGAAATGATCTTGAGAAATCCTTGAAGTGGACCTGGTCCGCAAATGTTGTTACTGCCATGTATCTCAACAATAGTGGGCAGGGCATCGGGTTCCAAAGGGAGAAAACTCCCTACAACCCACACAGCAAGTATGTCATTGTACCTGATAACTAGCTATGTACCCACTGTGGAAATAAGGGCATTTTAAAGAAAACTGTTAGGCCATGGTTCAGTCTGCTTAGAAGAACAAAGAATTCACTAATAGAGTAACTATTAGCACAGGACTAGACACCACTCGCAAAAAGTGGATGCTGTCTGCATGGACTAGGAAATCCCTCATTCATCCTTTCTACAGTAACAAGGGACCCAAACTAGTTTGTATTCCTAAATCTAACCCTTGATGTGTATGTACAGGGAGCAGTGAGAGGAAGCAAACTGCGATGGACTATGGATAGTAAATGCCTAAAGCACGCAGCTGAAAACTTCATGAAATGCCTTTCACTGAAAGCCCTGCAGGATGGGAATGTATCCTTGAGAAGAAAGTAAAGGGTACATTCCCAGTGAATGAAAAGGAAGAAAGGTTTCCTGGGTACTCGAATAGAAAAAAGATGGAACTGGAAAATGATGTCTGAACAGTGCTCATCACCCAAAGAATCATCAAAAAACTCTAGGCAAAAGAAATGAACACTGCTCTCTACTTCATAACAGGAAAGATCAGTATGGGAAGCATAATACAAACAGATGAGAGAGGGAATTCTCCTGGAGGACAACCCATAAAGCAAGGTCAAAAGGTCTCCACTTGATAAATCAACCCTGTCTCTGGGAAGTGTCTGAGACTTCAAATAAGGAGGATGATAAAGTGAGCAAAATGAAGGAGACTGGCAAAATACAATGCAACATCATTCTCCGTGTCTCACAAAGAACCTGGTACGTTACTTGCTATTAATGAAGCTGAAGGAAGAAGTAAATATGCAGCTCATGGCACTACACAAACAGCAGAACACATAGTAAGGGAAATCAAATTAACCTCCATATTTCTCTCCTCAACCAACTTCTGTCTAAAATTGGAAAACTAAAGTAAACCTGTGATGATTCATGCCTCATCTTCTGGGAAACAAGGAAGCAAAACGAAATGACCTCATCAACAACTGGAGAAAAATTTGAAGGGTAAGATCCTCCTCTGAGTATAAATATAAAGGAAGGATTGATTGGTGGAAAGCACTACAGAACCAAACACCAAACTCCAGATATCGGCGTCAAAGCCTCAATAAGTAAACATTCAGGAGAAATCAAGGAGAAGATGGAGTCACAGGAACCCAATGAAGAACCCGTTCTTTGATCTGCTGGTTGTGTAAGAGACCATTAGGTAAATGTAGCTAAAGTATTTTCTGACCAAGCCTAACTCACATCAATACCGTTGTAGGTAAATACGCTTGACGATCATAGAAGTTAAAGGTATGTCTATAAACTGTGAAAGGGGAGCTGCTAAAACCTTGTTTAAAAAAACTGCTCTGACATCAGGTTCTTGTATTTCAGGTTAGTAGTAATGTGCTTATTATACATGCCCTCTTAAAATATAAAAAAATAAAAAAATTTGTTAATAAAATTAATTCAAATGCCACATCACCCGACTTTTCAGTGTCTATGTGTCATGTCTTGTCTTTCAAATCCTTCATCCTCTCTGCACGGTAACACTTCCCACACCTACCGCTATTTTTTAAAAACTATTCAGAACCTGTTTCGTTCACTACTCATCTTAGCCCTTCTTCCAATAAAACCTTCTTTCTCTCTCAAGGAAAGTCATGAACCTTCATCTATTCTGTACAGCTGGGATCTTCTCTTCGTCTCTCTCTATACTCGTCTACCAAGTATTCATCTGATGATGATCGAAAAATCATCTTACTCTCCCACCTTTGATATCGCTCCCACTTCATCATTATTCTTGAAATCATCCCCAAAGCGCCATTATTTTACACCCTCTATCACTTTGCCAACTCATGGTTCCTCCTTCACTCCTACAGTTTTTCCATTCCTAATAAACTCGGTTTACCATTATTTTGAGAATCCTATGTCTAGTCAATCATGCGATCTCATCAAAGATCACACATGAGGTTGTACTCCTCAAGTATCAAAAGTTCCTAAGGATGATGCTGACCAGTATTTAAATACCTCCATGTTAGACTTAGTGACTCTCAAGGAGTCACCAAAAAGGTAACATCATGGCCATAGCCGCTGAGAGTGTGATGAATGAAGGAGCATATCTCTCATCTGATTACCAGGGGGAAGAAATTCTATTCCTAGGAGATGTCAGAACTACAACACTCCTCGAGTCATTGGCTCATGAGATATTCTCAGAAAAACCTTCTGAGCAACCTGATTCTCTTCCATGCAAACCCACTCCTGCACCTTCCGTTCACTCTAAGCTCTTAGAGTCTTCCTCCAAATCACTCACTATTAGGTCACTACAGCAAGAGAGTTCTGAGTCCTCGTTTCAGAAAAATAAGAGTGCCAAGACAAGGAAAAAGAGGAAAATGAATCCAAAGATTTTCATCAAAAGACTATTACTAAACCAAGTAGATCAAGATGCTTCCAAGGAACATGGTTCCTCAGTACAAAAATCTATGACTATTCAACAGTCTATAAATAGGGTCATCGATGAAACTGTTGAGAAATAGAAAGGTTCATATGTGAGGTACGGTAGCAAGTTTAAACGAAGTCTAACTGAGCTAGTTATGTCTGAGGACAATACTGTGGGAATGGAAATCTAGAAAGGAAAGTATGATGAAGGGTATGGCAAAGAAAAGGAGGAAACTGTAAAGGAACCTGGTACAATAAAGTCTACTACCCATGATAGTGGTCTTTGGCAGCAGAGATTAATAACTCAGAAAGTGTTGTGGGGTCGTACATTTGATCCAGCAATTTTAGAGATGACAAGGATGAGACAAATTCTTGAGATTGTGGAATTTCAACAATGGGAATACTTGTTTGAAGACAGAACGCCTCTGGTGTATGAAGATGCAGTACAAACTTTTTACGCATCTCTTTTCACTATTGAAGATGATCACATTTGTGCGCTTATAAATGGAGTAGACATTGTACTCGACACTTCGACGTTGGGGAAGATTCTCAAAATTCCGTGTGAAGGTATGTTCTCAGTTAAAGGTGTCAGTGGAGTAAACTTTCGGAGAGCCATCATGAAAGAACAAGGTATTTAATAGGGGGAACAGGTGCATAAAAAGGTTTTGCTTTCTGAGTACCAGCTTCTCTTTGAACTGGTCAATAAAGTGCTCTTACCCCGCTTTGAGAGGCGCTCTATTGCCACAATATCAGACATGGTGCAAATGGAAGCACTCAATGAGTTTGTCCCAATCAATCTGCCTGCAATCATGATAGACCATATGCAGAAGGTGGCAAATTTCAAGGGTGGAAATTAAGGGTTACCCTATGGATTTCTTCTCACTCAGGTGTTCAGATTCTATAAGGTCCCCTTGGGGAATCCCAGAGTAGGCACACGCAAGCAGATAGAAGAATGTGAATGTATTGAAAAGGTTGGTGGAAGCATCTCGACTATCTCTCAGCTAATCAATGCTCAAAATGTAGCCTCTGAAGAGATAAGAAGGTTGAGGGCTCAAAATGCCATACTAGAAACTCAGCTCAGTCAAGCAGTTAACGGACCTGATTCTGTGCGTGAAAGATTACACGACTGACAAAGGAAAATGAGAGACTTCGGGATCAATTACTTGAAGAACAATTGTACGCAAATGCTAGACTGAACCTGGTTCTCAAAACCATGGCTCTCTCTTCTTCCAAGACTTCTTCCTTTAGTACCCTCTAGGATCTTCCTTGTGTCAAGGTACTTTTGCTCCAATCTCTTGTGGCTGTTGTTTTACTTTTGTTTGCATGTTTTGGTTGTGATGGCATGTTGTTTTTAACCATTACTGCTCCTGAATTACTCAGTCCAATGTAAACATTAACGAAACAGCTTCCTTTTCGTTGCTTGTAAAATCCTATGTTCCTTTGGCTTCTCTTTTCTGTCATGTTATGTTCACATATGTGGCATAATCTAGCTGTGTTAGACTTCTTTATGCTTCTTATCTGCTGGCGCTCTTCTTTGTTTCTATCCTTTTTAATTATGCCAAAAAGGGAAAGAAATCTTAGAGTAAGGGGGAACCTAAGTGAACTTCAGTGTAATGGAGTTCTTAGATTAAAAGGGACCTTAAGTGTGAGAATTATGGATATCTTAGATTAAGGGGGAACTACTGGCATCTCATCTGGTTATTTTTTCTCTAAACAAATAGTATCCATGCCTAAGTTTGTCATTATCAAAAAGGAAAAAATTGATAGGTTTTCAGTATTTTATGATTTGATGATCTAACAAACTTTTCATGAAGAATCAGATAGAGCACCTGGTGCACAGGACATACATTTCATGTTAACTAATCTAAGACTAAAAATCAACAAAGGGAGAAACAAAACAGGGACCTAATGATTTGGCTTTTTAGGGTTCTCCGACATAAGCAAGTCAGTGACTGTATGCAATCAAGATAAAGAGGAACACAATAGGGACCTACTGCTTCAGGGTTCTCTGACAAAAAGTACAAGTCAAGTACATAACTCCAATGTGACAAAAGAAAGTGACCATCTGGCAACTGTTACAGAAGAGGAACTCAACTAGGACCAGGTCTGTCGGTATGCTCTGACAGAAAGTACAAAGCCTACTATCCAGCTGGCATGCAATTGCTCAGAAGTGGATGTGTAGACTGTGCATCAGTCACTTCTCTCTGGGAAGAAGTACACCAAGAGTCGACATCACTATCTATTGTGATATCTTTTATGATAGAACAAACTGGTGCAAGACACACTTCCCTTGTGCATTCTATGATATTCTCTCAAGCATAATAAAGTTCATCTAGCATTGAAGTCACTGTGTGTTTCAAGAACAAGAAGACAACTCCACTAAGAATCAGCTTCTGATCGAGTCTTATGAATGTCTAAAGTTGAGTTGTAACCTTGTTAATTGCTCGACATTGTAATTCCTTGTTTGCTTTCTTAGAAGTGTTGTATTAGGAACAAATCAAATTCATAAACTTTAGAGTTTATATGGTGAATAGGAATAGTCATAAGTTAAATCCTCTATAACTAGGAGAGTTATAGAGTGGCTTGTGGTGGTGCATCACAAGTTAGTTTGAAGTCTTTGCAATAGGCTGTTTGCAAAGTGGCTTGTAATAGGTAGATTACAAGTTAGTTGAGTTTAAAGCCACCAGGTGTAGGTCGTGGTTTTTTTATCCCTATGTGTCGGATTTTTCCACGTAGAAAATATCTGACCTTATTTACACTACATTCTACGTATCATTCTCATAGAGGACCAGGTACTCCATAGATTGGTGGACTCATATAAGTCAACACTTGCTCACCCGAGTAACATCATAATGTATCTTTTCATGTCATACTTTTATAGATGACTGATCCGGAAGGCTTCCATGAGATAAGTAGAATACAACATGTGATACCGACTTATACATAACATACGAGCCTATAAGACCAAAATAACCACTCGCATAATGAACATAGGCCGACAAGGCCATACAGTATTTTACGTACATGATATCTGTCTACAAGCCTCTAAGAATACATAATTTTCATAAAGGTCAGGACAGAGTTCCGCCATACCAAACAATACACGTCTAAATTATACTAACCCAACAAGAAACTCTGAAGCTAATGGAGCGCACCAACATCTTTCGTGAGCTGATAGCCTACTTAGAGGGCTCTCGACCTGTCTATTGGGACCTACGAGCATGAAATGCAGCGTCCCTAGACAAAAGAGACGTCAGTACAAATATTGTACCTAGTATGTAAGGCACATAAATAAGTACATAGCAGACATGGAAGAAATATAGAGCAAATGAATCAACCTGTAAGTCTGGATAACTCTGTAACTCATGAAATACTTATAGTTTCATGCATATGTGTATGAATGTCATGTCGTGCATAAGTACATATTTCATAACAACTTCAGGCCTCTAAGGGCATCCCATTATATCATCTTGGCCACTGTGGGCAAAATCATCAGCATATACCAGCTGATCGGGTGGTGGTGCGTATATAAAGCCATAACCTTTTTTCATATCCCATATATATTTATATATACATATATATGCGTATACAACACCATCTGGTCATAGGTCAATGTACATGTATAAATGAATGCAATGCATAAGAAGTACGTCAATAAAATCTTTCAGAGTGTCATAAGACTATTATGCCTCTGATTAATATCATAAAATAAATTTACATATTTTCTAAGAGCCATGGCCAGACGATAGAATAATAAGACATATGGCAATTCAAAAACATAGACATCTCTAATACTTCTATAAATAGAATTACTTATGGAATTTGTGCATTTTCTCATTTCGTTCATGTCTTATAGATCATACCAAAAAGCCTTAATATACCTGGAATGATTCTCTTTTCAATTCTTCTAACACACGTCTTTTGTGATAAAACACGTAAGGTCGTATCAGACTAGGAAAAAATCCGTATGATATTCTTGAGAAATATTGCACCTTATTCCCTTAGAATCGTAAATCCCACCTTTCTATAATATTAAGTAATCTTTGTATGAAAGATTGAAGCATTTACATTGATAAAGCAAGTTCTTATCTTTGATGAAGACTTTCACGTTACCAAATAGTTGTAAGCCTTAAATTTTGTGAATTAGAAAGACTTTTAAGTCTTGGTGGTGTGTGTTACATCTCGCATTTTTGTACGTTAAAAATTTCATCTTCAGTTAATCAACCTAGACTCGAGGATGTAATTATCTTGATGTTTACGTATTTACTCTAATCATAACAAGTGAGAAATAAGTGTCATGAAGGATAAAAGGGTACACAAATTAAGAAAAATGAGTTTCGTTGAAAATGGCCAATTTGGGATAAAATACGGGTTGAGCGATAATACCTGATAATTATGGACTAGTACCATATAAGGTACCATATGGCCGTCATAATATGATATATAAAGTATACTAGTTGCAGTAAGCCCGTGCTGAGCCCGGGCCCAAATTCAAGGTCAAAACGTAATACATATGATTAAAAAGAATAATTTGTATTATATTTTTAAGTTTTTACCAAATATCTTCTCCTGATAAAAAATAATTGAGCATACTCAAATTATAATCAAGATAAATTTTAAATACACCAGCCCGTTTTCAGTCCGTTATTCCTTGTGACTCCCGAATTAATATACCATGTATCATATTTAAGAATTTTTTTAGAACTCGTATCAACACACAAAGAAACTGTGAATAACATTACTTAAGTTCCTACAACCTTCTTAACCAAAAAAACATATATAAATGTCCACACGCCAAAAGAGTTTAAAAATATTAAGCTTAATATGTTTTACTCATCTTGTTAGTATTTGATTCTTTTCACTTTTAAAGGATGCGTTTTTGCTAATGTAACGATAAAATTATGAAGACCGATAAATAGGAGTTTGGATGCTTACATGTTTTTCTTTAATTTGTAAAAGTAAAAGGTACATAAAGCTATAGTACTTCAACAATTCGAATTATAGAACCAAACATTTTAGTTAATGCAACCATGACTCCATTTGAAGGTTAGTATAGGGTGAGAAGTGATTGTAGAAACATACTATATGCTATCTCCTATAAGAAATCATAGAATTACAAAATAGACTTTGGTATTGTTAACTCAACACTCACAAAATTGATAGAGTAAACATAGCAACTTTAAGGGCAACGGGTTTGAAAACTTGAATGTGAGGACCCGAAAAAAAAATTCTATTGCCCCTTATTATAAATAGAATATTAAGCCAAAAAATATTTACTTGCTTCTAAACATTATTAAATCAAGAGAAAATAATATGTAACACACTTTAAAATTACATAATTAGTGTAACGTTTAATGAGGGTTGTTTAAGGGAGAGTTGGATGTGAGATGATAATAATCATTAATAGTAGCTATTTAAGTGAGGCTCACATAATCATTCTAATAGAAATATGGGAATGACAAATTTATGCGGGGTCCATTCATCATAATAGCCTTTAACCTTGATTAACGTGTAAATTACAAATTTAATAGGGCCTACTGTTGGAGCAAACTCACACGTGTTACTGAGACATTAAATAATATGGCAAGCTGTAAACTATAAAACAAAAAGTAAATTTAATATTAAAAATAAAATCAGGACATAAAAGTAATTAAGTAAAAAGTTCATATTTTTTTTGAAAATATATGTGAGGACTACAAAAGTCCTTTGATTCTCCCTTATTATATATAGTAATTAAAAATGCATAGTATTTTTAGATAATTTGAGATAATTCTTAATTATACAGGTAATTGATTAATTACCGAATAACGGAACCTTACCCATTTAACTAATACGTAGATAAAAATTTATAAATTGTCCCTCCAAGACGTGGCAAGAAGCCAAAAATATGGGAAGTTACTAAGTATTCATATTATCCTATGAGGCTATCTATGGTTTAATTGAATTAATTAAGTAAAGAAGTTTTGTCCTAATTCATTTTGGATAAGGAACCAAGTAACGTTAGTAATTCCTAAAGCAAGAACCTTTCCTTTCTTTGTTTGAACACTTCAACGTCAATAACATAAGCTCAATCGTTCAAACACTTCAAAGCCAAGAACAGAGGCTAATTTCGTTCAACAATTTCAAAAAGCAGAAGCTTAATCCGATTTTGGGGTTCTAAGTTCAATCCATGAAGGTTTCTAATGGAATATTATACTAAATTTTTCCTACTTCAGATATGTTAAGGTCATCCCTTCTTTCTTTTTGGCATGGTCCAAGTTATATAGAAAAAACGAGTAAATGCACGATTTTCATAAACGACTCTATTCATAGAAATAATAGTGATCTCTTTGTTATTGATTCCCCAGGTGACATATTATTATATCTCATGTTCATGGGTCTCAAATTAATACACAGTTAAAAAAGTTTATCCGCAAAGAATATTGAGATTATTACATATTTTTCATGCATGCCATTCATTTATACATGTACATTGACCCATGACCAGATAGCGTTATATACACGTATTTATATGTATATATATTTATGTATATAGGATATGTGAAAAAGGTTACGACATTTTATATGTAATGCCACCTGATCAGTTGGTATATGTTGATGATGTTGCCCACAATGGCCGAGATGATATGATGGGATGCCCTTAGTGGCTTGATGATGTTATGTACACCTACACCCATGCATGTCATGACATTTATATACACGTGCATAACATTATAAAATATTTCAGAATTTACAAAGTTATTTAGATTTACATATGGATTTCTTTATTCCATGTTTCATCTATGCCTTTTACGTATAGATCTTCATGCCTTACATACTCAGAAAATTATTCGTAATGACGCCCTATTTCACGGGGCCTGCGTTTAATGCCTGCAGGTGCAGGTAGGCAAGCTAACAGTCCCCCTTATTAGGATCCCTGATCAGCAAGAGTTGGCGTGCTCCACTTGATCCGGAGCTGATTTTAATTTTGGTACGATATGTTCGTATATATATAAGGGTATGATGTGGCTCAATCCTGTCTTTGTACAGTTATATTTCTATTAGAGGTCTGTAGATAGTATGTCTAGTCAGGTTGTATGTGGCCTTGTCGGCTTTCAGTTTTGGATTTATAGTTATCTATAGCAGCCTTGCCGGCTCGCCCACTGTATTCTGCATGTGTACGTACATATGCCTTTTTGGCAAGTTTCCTTTATGTATGTTATTTTCATAATTCAACAGATGTTAATTCAGGTTCATATCTTAGATGCATACTTAGGAGTGTTTGACAGGTAGGACTCAGGCACCCTTCTAGGCCCATCAGTTTGGGTTGTGATAAAAGTGGTATCAGAGCAGTTCTGTTCTATGGTTGTCTACAGACTGTGTCTAGTAGAGTCTTGTTTATGGGTGTGTTGTACACCACACTTATAGATAGAAGGCTGCATGATATATAGGATGTTATCCTCTCTTTTTATCTCAGATCGTGCGATACAAGAATTCATGCTCCTAACGACATGTTATATTTTCAGCGATGCCTCCAAGAGTACGGCAGCACAGAATGGAAAGTCCATGGTTGGTGAGACTACTAGTCGAGTGCCATGAGTTACCAGGGCTCGGGGAGAGTCTCCTAGTGAGAATCCATCTTAGACTTTACTTACCCCGCCCTTTCCAGAAGAGCTCTGAGGGGCACCAGCTCCAGCGCCTGCCCGTGTACATTCAACACCTCAGCCGGATGCACCGGGTAAGGAGATGAGAGATGTTATTCAGCTATTAACCCAACTAGTAGCCGCGCAGGCTCTATGTCAGGAAATAGGTATTTGTCATGCAGATAGGTTCGTCAGTGCGAGGGTTCGTGACTTCATTAATTTAGACCCTCCGGTATTCACTAGGGCAGATCCATACGAGGACGCTTATGTAGTTATAGATAGAGTGCAGAGGACGTTAAGGGTAATGAAGGCCACTGCGACTGAGTCAGTTGAGCTAGCTTCCTATAGACTCCGAGATGTTGCAGTTAATTGGTACGAGTCTTGGGAATTGTCTAGAGGTGATGATGCCCCTCTAGCAGTATAAAAGGAGTTTACAGAAGCTTTTCTTCGTCATTATCTGCCACCAGAGCTTAGACAGGCCAGAGTTGATATCTTCTTGACCCTTCGACAGGGTAACATGAGTGTTTAGGAGTACAGTCTTTAGTTTGATTCGTTCGCTAGGTATGCGCCCACTATTGTATCTAAGATGGAGGATCAGGTTCACCAGTTTGTGATTGTATTAGAGCCTCACTTGCTTAACGGTTATATGTCGGTCTCACTTCAGTCAGACATGGATATTTCTTGCATTAAGGCATACGATTAGGGTGTAGAGGAGTGTAAACAGAATCAGAGGGCCGATAATGAGCATGATAGGGCCCATAATAAGAGAGTAAGGTCTTCGGGTCCTTTAGGTAAGTTTCGAGGTGATCAGAGGCAGCAGTACCCGAGGTATCCAGCCTATCCATCAGCTAGCGTGCCCCCTCAGTTTGGCGGTAAAAGATTTGATCATTCCATATATTCAGGGTCTGGTCAGAATTTTAGGGCCTCGAGTTCTCAGTATAGGGCTGAATTAAATCAGATGAGGCCGCCCGTGTCGCGATGTGCTCAATGTGGAAAGCAGTATACCGGGTAGTGCCATATGGGATTAGGTATTTTTTATACTTGTGGTTATCCGCCACGTTATGAGGGATTTTCCAATGAGAGGTGATGCAAGCATAGCTCAGCCAGTGGGATTTGTAGCTAGTTAGTCATCATCAGTACGCCCCCTAGGCAAGGTCCACAAGAACCAATTAGTCGTGGTAGAGGCACAGGTGGAACATCTAGCTCGAGCAATCCTCAAAATCGCATTTATGCGTTGGAAGGACGACAGGACCAGGAGTCATCGCCTGATATTGTTATAGGTATATTATTAGTCTCCTCATGTGATGTATATATACTGATTGACCCAGGTTCTACCTTTTCATACGTTACTCCGTTGGTTTCCAGTAAGCTTGAAATAAAACCTAAATTAGTTAAACCTTTTGAGGTGTCTATACCTGTTGGGGACTCAGTGATAGCTAAGCAAGTATATAGGGCTGTATAATAGTAGTTCATAGTCGATCTACCGTGCAGACTTAATCGAGTTAGATATGGTAGAATTTAATATTATAATGGGTATGGATTGGTAGGCTTCTTGTCATGCCAACGTTGATTGTAGATCAAAGATAGTCCGATTTCAATTACTAGAGGAGCCTGTTTTGGAGTGGAAAGGTAATACAACATCGCTGAGAGGAAGATTCATTTCCTATCTCAAGGCAAGGAAGACGATCAAAAAGGGATGTATTTATCACTTAGTTCAGGTTCAGGATGTGGAAGTAGAGTCACCAACCATTCAGTCCATCCCGGTTGTTAATGAGTTTCCTGATTTTTTTCCTGATGAGCTTTCGGATCTTCTACCAGAGCGAGAAATTGAGTTTTCCGTTGACCTACTACCAGATACTCATCCAATATCTGTCCCCCCATAGAATGGCCCCCTAAGAGGTGAAAAAGTTGAGGGAACAACTAAGGGACTTGCTTGAAAAAGGTTTTATCAGACCTAGTACGTCATCGTGGGGAGCACTTGTGTTGTTTGTGAGAATGGTTCCTTATGAATATGTATTGATTATAGGAAGCTGAATAAGGTGACGATTAAGAATAAGTACCTGCTCCCGAAAATTGATGATTTATTTGATCAGTTATAAGGTGCCAAGTATTTTTCAAAGATAGACTTGAGGTCCGGGTATCATCAGGTAAGGGTTAAGGATGAAGATATTCCGAAGACAACATTCAGGACTAGATATGGCACTTTGAGTTTTGGGTTATGTCGTTCGGTTTGACCAATGCCCTAATAGTATTCATGGATTTGATAAACCGTGTGTTCATGCCCTTTTTAGATCTGTTCATAATTGTATTTATCGATGATATATTGGCGTATTCTCGTTCAGAGGCTGAACATGTAGATCATTTGCGTACTATACTCAAAACTCTACAAAAAGGGAAGTTGTATGTAAAATTCTCTAAGTGTAAATTCTGGTTAAACTCTGTAGCTTTCCTTAGGCATATAGTTTTGGGTGAAGGCATCAGGGTGGATACACAAAACATTGAGGCAGTAAAGACTTGGCCTAGACCCATAACACCGATGGAGGTATGTAGCTTTCTCAGTGTGGCAGGTTATTACAGGAGATTTGTGGAAGGATTTGCTTCCCTTTCGGCACCTTTAACAAAGTTGACTTAGAAGAGATCAAAGTTTTAATGGACTGATGCTTGCGAATGGAGTTTCCAGGCCTTAAAGGACATATTAACTTCAGCACCGGTTCTAATGCTTCCTGAAGGGACCGATAGTTATGTAATCTATTGTGATGCTTTATGCGTTGGATTGGGTTGTATGCTGATGCTTGGTAAGGTTTTAGCTTATGCTTCTAGACAACTAAGAAAGCACGAGAAGAATTACCCGACCCACGATCTAGAGTTGGCCGCGGTGATTCATGCACTAAAAATGTGGAGCCACTACTTGTATGGTATTCATGTTGATATTTATACGAATCATAAAAGCCTTCCGTACATCTTCAAGCAAAAGGAATTGAATCTATGTCAAAGGAGATGGTTGGAGCTACTTAAAGACTATGACGTTGATATTTTATACCATCCGGGGAAGGCGAACGTAGTAGCCGACTCCCTCAGCCGAAGATCTATGGGTATCCTATCGTATTTACAGCCAGAAAATAGAGGAATATCCCACGAGGTTCATCAGCTAGCTAGTCTTGGAGTTTGGTTATTGGATTCATGTGATATTGGAATTACTATTTAGGATACGACAACACTCTTTAGTAATATAAGTAAAGGAATGCCAGTACGAGGATCCTGTGTTAGTTCATTATAGGGATATCACCCTTCAGAAGGAGAAGACACCGTTGAAATTACAGAATATGGGATCATCGAATATCGAGGACGATTATGTATCCCTAATGTTGCAGGGCTATGTCGGCAGGTTATGGGAGAAACCCATTATTCTGGTTATTCTGTCCATCCAGGAGCATTAAAGATATATCATGATATTAGGGAAGTATATTGGTGGGACGCAATGAAAAAGGATATAGCAGAGTTTGTTGCTCAGTGTCCTAACTGTCAGCAGGTTAAGATTGAACATCAGAAACCCGGTGGGTTATTACAGGCTATGGAAATCCCAACTTGGAAATATGAAGTAATCAATATGAATTTTATCGTGGGCTTACCTCATACCCATTGTAAGTTCGATTCGATATGGGTGATTGCTGATACGCTTAAAAAGTCAGATCTGCCCGTTAGAACTATATATTCTTTAGAGGATTATGCAAGGCTTTATATTAAGGAGATAGTACGACTAGATGGTGTCCCTGTATCTATTATCTCGGATAGAAGAACTCAATTTATAGCTAACTTCTGGAGGTCCTTCCAAAAAGGATTGGGGACTCAAGTAAGTCTTAGTACAACATTTCATCCCCAGATATGGACAGGCTAAACGTACTATTCAGACACTGGAGGATATATTACGAGCTTGTGTAATAGAATTCAAAAGTAGCTGGGATGATCATCTGCCACATATTGAGTTCACATATAATAATAATTACCATTTCAGTATTCAGATGGCTCTATACGAAGCTCTTTACGGACAAAAGTGTAGGTTGCCTATAGGGTGGTTCGATGTTGGAGAATCTGAATTACATTGGCCAGACCTAGTTCATCAAGCCATAGAAAAAGTGATGCTTATCCCGATCAACTATTGATAGCTCAGAGTCATCAAAAGTCATATACTGACATGCAGCGACGAGATTTAGAGTTCGGGGTTGATGAATGGGTATTCTTAAAGGTGACACCTATGGAGGGTGTGATGAGGTTTGGCAAGAAAGATAAACTTAGCCCTCAGTACATTGGACCATATAGGATCATACACAAGGTAGGCCAAGTAGCTTATGAGATAGAATTTCCCATATGAGGAAATACCGCTTGCCATCCTAGACCTCCAATCCACAAGCTATGGAATAATGAGGTAGCCTCCGTGAAAGTACTTTGGAGGAACAACAATGAGGAATAAATAACTTGGGAGGCAGAGGAAGACATGATATATCCATACTTATTTCCTCCTCCAGAGAAGGGCACGACTGAGATGTCATAACCATAAGGTACGTGTATAAATTCTTGTGTTAGTTCTTATCGTTGGTCGTGCGAGGCCATTGTCGTTATTCATAATTATGGTCCTATATGGCATTGGGTTATCAAGATTCTACAGGGAGAGTTGGTAGTAGTGTTGTTACAAAAGCGACCTTGCCAAAGTTATATAGATCACGGGGAGTTGAACAGTCGAGGACGAATATTTCTAGGGGGGGAAGGATGTTACATCTCACATTTTCGTACGTTAAAAGTTTCATCTTCAGTTAATCAACGTAGACTCGGGGTTGAGATTATCTTGAGGTTAACGTATTTTCGCTAATTATAACAAGCGAGAAATAAGTGTCATGAAGGATAAAAGGGTACACGAATTAAAAAAAATGAGTTTCGTTGAAAATGACCAATTTGGGATAAAATACGGGTTGAGCGATAATACCCGATAATTATAGACTAGTACCATACAAGGTAACATATGGCCGTGATAATATGATATATAAAGTATACTAAAAATGAGTAATATTTTTAGATAATTTGAGATAATTCTTAATTATACGGATAATTGATTAATTACTGGATGACATTACCCAATTAACTAATAAGTGGATAAAATTTTATAAATTGCCCCTCCAAAACGTGGTAAGAAGCCAGAAATATAGGAAGTGACTAAGTATTCATATTATCCTATGTGGCTATCTATGGTTTAATTGATTTAATTAAGTTAAGAAGTGTCCTAATTCATTTTGGATAAAGAACCAATTAACGTTAGTAATTCTTAAAGTAAGAACCTTTCCTTTCTTTGTTTGAACACTTCAATGTCAAGAACATAAGCTCAACCATTCAAACACTTCAACGCCAATAACAGATGCTAATTTCGTTCAACAATTTCAAAAAGCAGAACCTTAATTCGATTTTTGAGGTTCTAAGATCAGTCAACGAAGGTTTTCAACGGAATATTATACGGAGTTTTTCCTACTCCATGTATGTTAAGGTAATCCCTTCTTTTTTTTTGGCATGGTCCAAGTTATATATAAGAAACGAGCAAACGCACGATTTTCATAAACGACTTTATTCATAGAAATACTAGGGGTCTCTTTGCTCTTGATTCCCCATGTGACATATTATTATGTCCCCTGTTCATGGGTCTCAGAATAATACGCAGTTGAAAAGGTTTATCCAGAAATAATATTGAGATTATTATATATTTTTCATGCATGTCATTCATTTATACCTATGACCAGATGGCGTTATTGTGACGACCCGACCCGTCGTCTCATGAGTTACTGCTCCGTTTTCCCTATTTTTTAGCTTCTTATTGCTTCATTATCCGTATCTTGTGTGATCGAGTTGATTTGGAGTGATTTTGGTAAGAAATGAGACACTTAGTCTCGTTAAGGAAGGCTTAGTTTGAAAAAATCAACCGGACGTTGACTTATGAGTAAGAGGGCTCGGTTATTGATTCTGATGATTCGCTTAGTTTCGAGGGATGATTTTTGACTTAGGTGTGTGATCGAAAATGATTTTGGAGGTCCGGTGTAGAATTAGGCCTGAATTGGCGAAGTTAGTATTTTGGCGAATTCCGGTTGGTAGGTGAGATTTTGATATGGGTGTTGGAATAAAATTTCGAGAGTTGTTGTAGCTTCATTGTATCATTTGGGATGTGTGTACAAAATTTCAGGTCATTCGGACATTCTTTGATTGGGTTTTTGATCGAAAGTGTATTTCAAAAGTTTTTGGAAATTTAGGCTTGAATTCGATGAATTTTGGGTAATTTGATGTTGTTTGAGGTATTTTGATGATTGGAAAAGGTTTGAATGATGTTATTAATTATGTTGGCATGTTTGGTCGGGGTCCCATGAGGCTAGGATAAGTTTTGGAAGAGTTTTTTAAAGATTTTTGTTGTTTTGAGCATAAGCATGTGATGATCCAAAGGTCCATTTTTAGTTCTAGATATAGAAATTTGATTTCAAGACTTCCAAAATTTTAATAGTGAATTATAGGAGTTATCTCGAAAGTTTGGTCTAATTTCATCAAGTCGCGATTGAGTTTTTGACGCGAAATATGAATTAATTGTTTAACGAGCGAAATGGGCATTGCACTAAGCAAATGAGCTCCAAATTATTTTTCGATTGAAGTAATAGGTTCGTATTGTTATTTTTGACTCAAAGGAACAGGAATCGTCGAATTCCGAGTTTGTATGATGGAGTTAGAGCATTTTTAGTGAAATAAAAAGCTGCTACAATTTTTTGGGCACTTGCTGGTATTTTCGCAGATGCGATGAACAGTAATTTCGCTTCTGCGTTGAATAGCCTGCTTCTGCAATGAACAATGATTCCGCTTCTACGGTGAACAGTACCGCAGAAGCGAAAATTCTGGACAGTGTATATTTCTGAGCAGTCCGAGATTTTTTCTCATTTTTGGAGTTATGGAGCTAGGATTGAAGCGATTTTTAAAGCGATTTTTACCATATGGATTGGGTTAAGTGTTCTATATCCAAAAGTGATTATATTTAATGATTCCATGGTTATTTTTATCAAGTATTAGTGAATCAAATGGAAGAAATTAGAAAAAATTTGTAAACTTTTCAAAAATGAAAATTCTTGATTTGGAGGCCGAATTGTTGTCGGATTTTAGTAAAATTTATATGGTTGGACTCGTGGTTGGACGGAGTTTCATATTTCGTAACTTTTTTCGATTTCCGATATGTGGGCCCCACGGGCGAATTTTGAGTCTAATTTCGAATTTTTGATGGAAAATGTAGAATTTCATATGGAATAAATTTCTATAATTTTTATTAACTGAATCGAATCATTATGGCTAGATTCGAGGCATTCGGAGGTCGATTCGAGGGGAAAAGTGTCGCGGGTTAAAGAAATAGCCGGTTCGAGGTGAGTAATGATGTTAAATAATGTACTGAGGGTTTTAAACCCGGGATTGCACATCGTAGTGCTATATTGAGGTGAAACACGCGCTGGATGAAGAGAGCGAGGTCTTTTACTACTGAGATTGCGACTTGGTCCATCCCGATTGATGATTTTACTGCATATTTGACTGAGATTGATTTGTTATCATCATGATTTGGGCTAATTACCATATTTGGGTTTCGTACCAATTATTTGAACCTTTCGGGGATTTTTATCACTATTTCCTCACTGTTTTGACTTATATTTAAACTCAGTCCTGTTGATAATTATTGTTTTACAAACTCAGCCGCTTTTATACTGATTTGAAACTCAAACGATATTCTAAATGATATTTTGGGCTGAGAACTACTGTTTTACAAATGCCCGAGGGGCTCATGATGATATTTTGACTGAGTAAGGCCGAGAGCCATATGTGAGGATATGTTGAATGATGTGAGGAGGCTTTCAGGCCTTATGAGTGATGTGAGAAGGCTTTCAGGCCTTGTGTTATTCTGTGAGAAGACTTTAAGGTCTTATGTTATTATGTGAGGAGGCTTTGAGGCCTTATGTTATTATTGCGCTTGGGCTGTAGGAGCCCTTCTGGAGTCTGCACACCCACAGTGAGCGTGGGTACCCACCTAAAGCGGAAACATTTTAGACAGTGGTAACAATGGAACTGTAGAACGCGTCTTGGTTAGGTAACAATGACTGACCAAGAATAAAACCGCGCGGTAAGGTAACAATGACTGACCAGAGCGGACAAATTTTAGACAGTGGTAACAATGGCACTGTAGGACCCTTTTCGGTCAGGTAACAATTACTGACCAGGAACAAAATCGTGCCTGAGGGGCAGATTTCTGCTTGATATTTTGATGCTGAGCCCGAGGGGCAGATTTCTACTTGTTATTTTGATATTGAGGCTGAGGGGCAGATTTTTACTTGACATTTACTGCAAAATTACCTGTTGTTTTACTGGTTTAAAAGAGATTTCATCTGATATTTCAATGATTTTCTATTTTAAGTGATTTTACTACTTCTGTATAGAATGCTTTGTGCCTTACGCATTTTCTTGCTTTTAGCCATTATTTATATTTATTACTCACTGGGTCAGAGTACTCACATTACTCCCTGTACCGTGTGTGCAGATTCAGGCATAGCAGATTCCCATCCCTGAGAGCTGATCCTTCCAGTCCAGGCGGTGTTTTTCGGAGATTACGAGGTAGCTGTTGGCATCCGCAACCCCCGTGACACCTTTATATTATTATTTCCATGTTATTCGAACTATTGTATCGGATTTTGTATTTAGTAGACTTGTGTCAGGATTTCTTAGTTGCTCATGACTTGTGACACCCCGGTTAGGGTTGTGTTGGGTTGGATTTTCGCATCTTTATCTATATTTTTCCACTATTTGGTATCATTAAACTATGATTATACTATAAATGTGTAAAATAACTATTTTAAAGGACGAATTAGGTTGACTGGCTGGCCTTGTCTTCACGAGAGACGCCATCACGACCGGGTTCGGGATTTGAGTCGTGACAAGTTGGTATCAGTGCCTAGGTTACTAGGTCTTGCGAGTCATGAGCAGGTTTAGTAGAGTCTTCCGGATCGGTACGAAGACGTCTATATTTATCCTCGAGAGGCTGCAGAACCTTTAGTAAAACTTCATATTCTTGAAATTCTTATCGTGCGTCATTGATTCAGCTTGAAAAGTAACTCTTACAATTCCTTCCGCGTGTTTGTATGCGCGAACGAGTGCTTAGTATCAGATGTGTCTTGATGGCTTATAATTCCTTAATCGAGGGGTGTGGTGTGATCTCTATGAGTTGATGTTAGGCCAGTCTGGAGGACTTAAGGCCGGATCTTTGCCTATGGCTTGAGCACCGAGGTGCTGATTGTGTGAGCAAGTGTTTTGAACTTATATGTTCGGTATTGTCCCTATTAATGGGAATGATGGCTAGATAGCTATGTGATGAGTATGTTAGTACTGCGAGATGTATCTATATGACTTGGAAGTGACAAGGAAGGGCTGCAGGATGATAGATGAACAATTAAGTGTTTGATTTTCATTGTGACGGATGTGTAACTCCGAGTTATGGGCGCGTGAAGAATCTTTTCATGTCTTCTAATTGGAGTAAAGTAAATTTCATGTTGCGGTATGAGTTTAGACTCAGCAAGATTAAGTGACTGTGTAATGCGTATGATAGTGGAAGGTATACAAAATGTTAATTAGAGGCGAAGCGGGTGGGTTATCTCCTGCGGAGGGTTCTAAAGTTGTGTGATCCTTATGTTATTTTTAGAAGATCTCATTTACAAGTTAAGAATATGCGTTTAAATCTAAATTGGGCCGCCCAGAGAGTGGGCTTAAATGTTGTTTGAGTGAATGCAAGAATTGCGGAAGAGAAAATTCTAGATGATTTGTGTTTCCACAAGCTTATGAAGGAGTGAGTTTAACATCACTATGGTATTATGACAGCAATAGAGTATATGTGTTACGATTTATTGAGTGCGTTTTGATCTATGTCTTTGAGCCAAGTTGGGGAGTTTGCTATTAATTAAGTTGATTGCACGGTTAGGTGCTATATTTGTTCAAGTTTGAGGTGTGTTGGTGAGTCAGTTATGGATTACGGAGATTAAGGTAGGTCATGCGGTGGCCAGGCTGGTTTTTATGCTATTCCAGGCAGGACAAATGTTATTGCTTCAGATGCTGTTATTATAGGTATTGTTCCAGTCTACCACAGAGATGCCTCTTCATTATTCGATCCCGGTTCCACCTATTCTTATGTGTCTTCATATTTTTCTTATTATTTGGGTATGCCCAGGGAGTTTCTTTCTTTACCTGTTCATGTATCTACCCCGGTGAGCGATACTTTTGTTGTGGACCATGTGTATCGGTCATGTGTTTGATTTTTGAGGGTCTAGAGACCCAAGTTGATCTACTGTCATTGAGCATGGTGGACTTTGATGTTATATTGGGCATAGATTGGTTATCTCCGTATCATGCTGTTCTAGACTGTCTTAACTTGTCATGTTAAGACACTTACTTTGGCTATGCCGGGTGTACCGTGGATCGAGTGGCGTGGTGTGACTGATTATGTTCCTAACAGAGTAATTTCCTTCCTGAAAGCCCATCGTATGGTTGGGGAAGGTTGTCTGTCATATCTAGCTATTGCGTGAGATATTGGAGCTGAGACTCCTAATATTGATTATGCCCTAGTTGTGAGAGATCTTCCCGATGTTTTGTGGCAATATTTTTTTTGGGGTTGGTGACCTACATGGCCTGGTCAAGCCAGAGGAACTCCGTTTTGATAACTTGGTTATGTGCGAGCAGATTTGAAAATTTTCTTAATGGTTTTTACCATGGTTCGAGCCGGATATCTTCTACCGGTGTGCGGAACATATTGTATATTATGAACTCCTCCTAAATGGGGGCAAATAGAAGATTTCTAACTGCCCAGAATTTAATTTTCCTATAGCCCGGAAATTCTAATGATATTCTTGCGTTTGTAAAATGACGGCATAATAGACATGGTATGTTGTAAATGTTTAATATGTTCATATGCAAGGTGGCAGTTCATTCTTAAAGGGAAGGTCACGAATTCTGGATGGAATGGTCAGTTTTAGATATTTAGATGAATGATATAACTATACGGTAAGACCTGAGAAGGGTGCACACTATATTTTAACTAACAAATGTCTATTGGTATTGCAACACCCACTTGGTTGATCGACTGCCAATATTTTGATCTTGCTATGTATTGTAGAAAAAATTCGAAAATAATTATCATGAAATGATCGTAATTGAGGGAAGTGTCAGTCATTTGAGTGCTGAGGTTGTGATCAGTACGGTGATTTATGTAATCTACGAATTTGGTGACGGGGAATTCTCAAAATATACAATTTCGGGATTGTGGCGTGTTAGAGATTGGATGCACTAGTCGAGCTAACTGATGGTGATAACTATGCGCTGTGAGCGCGAATATATGTAAGGTTTGAACTTGCGTGCAAGCACCAAGCCAATATTAATGCTTGGAAGATGTGTAGGCTATGATATGTCTAGAGTGGGATATTGAGCTTAAAGGTATAATGTTTCTCGTATTCGTAACTTTGTTAAGAACTATCTAGAATATACTTAAGATTTTCAAGATGCTAAATTCCAAAACAAACTTGGTAATTATTAATTCTATGTTAATTTGCTGATTTGAGCTGTGATAGCATAGTATGCTCATGCCTACGATATAGAGTGTTATTTGTGCCAGTCTAGGAGCATGAGAATCTTAGTTTAGATAGCATATACATGTATACTTGTTGGATTGCTCCTATATGATATGCTTGGACTGGAGGTTTGTGACCCTGCCAGGTGAACTAGTGTCTGAATAGGGTCGCGCATGGCAGCTAAGTTATATGGAGGTATGAGCTTGAGGTTAGACTCAGGTGTTCTGTTTCTATGATGTGAGACGGTTTCTCAGCCTTGTGTTGTGGTGGTACTAGTGAGCTTGTGGTAGAACTCTTTCATTTGAGTCATTTTTCATGAATTTAGTACCTGGACTGTTGCTTATTGGTGTGCATATTGTGCGAGTTATGGCTTAGTCCTGTATTAATGTGTAATGTCACCAGAGTAGTGTGTTGATTAGATGAGATCGTTGTGATCTTTAATGATTACGAGCGGATTTGATTTTAGCATGTTGAAAGGATAATATCGAGCTTCGACTCAGAAATTTGATGTAGTATTTGCCAAAGGAGAAGTGGTTTCATGAATGGTTGATTTGAGAAATGGTGATGGCTTACTGCGTGTTTTAGTTATCAGTTGCAGTATATGTAAATGTATTGGAAAGAAACTTTAGTTGATAAGAGTTTTCTATTGGTATTTGGGTGTTGTGTGAAGCTACTGTGAATGGAAGTTATCGCTACATGTGTTTGAGTTATGTGGAATATTAGGTAATTGCACCTGAGGTTGTAGGTATGGGTTATTACAGCTGGTTTGGGCGTGTTCTGAATATAGATGGGCGGTTCTGAACTGGTGTATGATTTTAGAAATGAAAATGTGGTTCTAAGGTTTATGGGCTAGATCGGATTGCAAAAATTTCAGTTACAATGTGTTGTCGTACCTATATGAGATAGGGTGACGTGGGATCACCCCCAAGTTTATGCGTGGTAAGGTTATTCCGCAATTGTTTGGCTTTTGGAACAACTCTGGCACGTTCGAGGACGAACATATGTTTAAGTTGGGGAGGATGTGACGACCCGACCTGTCGTCTCATGAGTTACTACTCCGTTTCCCCCCATTTTTAGCTTTTTATTGCTTCATTATCTGTATTTGAGTTGATTTGGAGTGATTTTGGTAAGAAATAAGACACTTAGTCTCTTTAAGGAAGGCTTAGTTTGGAAAAATCAACCGGACGCTGACTTATGAGTTAGAGGGCTCGATTATGGATTCCGTTGATTCGGTTAGCTTCGGGGGATGATTTGTGACTTAGGAGTGTGATCGAAAATGATTTTGGAGGTCCGGTGTAGAATTAGGCTTGAATTGGCGAAGTTAGTATTTTGGCGAATTCCGATTGATA
This sequence comes from Nicotiana glauca, assembly GCA_026770625.1. Classification (NCBI taxonomy): domain Eukaryota; kingdom Viridiplantae; phylum Streptophyta; class Magnoliopsida; order Solanales; family Solanaceae; genus Nicotiana; species Nicotiana glauca. The sequence continues at coordinate 43,280 of MU729304.1, forward strand.
GGTGAGATTTTGATACGGGTGTCGGAATGAAATTCTGAGAGTTGTTGTAGCTTCATTGTGTCATTTGGGATGTGTGTGCAAAATTTCAGGCCATTCGGACATCGTTTGGTCGGGTTTTTGATCAAAAGTGTATTTCAAAACTTTTTGGAAACTTAGGCTTGAATTTGATGAGTTTTGGGTAATTTGATGTTGTTTGAGGTATTTTGATGATTGGAACAGGTTTTAATGATGTTATTAATTATGTTGGCATGTTTGGTCGGGGTCCCATGAGGCTAGCATAAGTTTTGGAAGAGTTTTTGGAAGATTTTTGCCGTTTTGAGCATAAGTATGTGATGATCCAAAGGTCCATTTTTAGTTATAGAGATAGAAATTTGATTTCGAGACTTCCAAAATTTTAATAATGAATTATAGGAGTGATCTGGAAAGTTTGGTCTAATTTCATCAAGTCGCGATTGGGTTTTTGACGTGAAACATGAATTAATTATTTAACGAGCGAAACGGGTATTGCACTGAGCAAATGAGCTCCAAATTGTATTTAGATTGAAGGAATAGGTTCGTATTATTATCATTTGTGACTCATAGGAACAAGAATCGTCGAATTTCGAGTTCGTACGATGGAGATAGAGCATTTTTAGTGAAATAAAAAGCTGCTGTAATTTTCTGGGCATTGCTGGTATTTTCACAGATGCGATGAACAGTACCGCATCTGCGATGAACAGTAATTTTGCTTTTGCGTTGAATAGTCTACTTTTGCGATGAACAGTGATTCCTCTTCTGCGGTGAACAATACCGCAAAAGCGAAAATTCTGGACAATGTATATTTCTGAGCAATCCGAGATTTTTTCTCATTTTTAGAGCTATGGAGCTCGGATTGAAGTGATTTTCACCATATGGATTGGGTTAAGTGTTCTCTATCCAAAAATAATTATATTTAATGCTTCCATGGTTATTTTCATCAAGTATTAGTGAATCAAATGGAAGAAATTGGAGAAAATTTGTAAACTTTTCAAAAATGAAAATTCTTGATTTGGAGGCCGAATTGTTGTCGGATTTTGGTAAAATTTGTATTGTTGGACTCGTGGTTGGATGGAGTTTCATATTTCGTAACTTTTGTCGGGTTCCGATATGTGGGCCCCACGGGCGAATTTTGAGTGTAATTTCGAATTTTTGATGGAAAATGTAGAACTTCATATCGAATAAATTTCTATAATTTTTATTAACTGAATCGAATCGTTATGGCTAGATTCGAGGCATTCGGAGGTCGATTCGAGGGGAAAAGTATCGCGGGTTAAAGAAATAGCCGGTTCGAGGTGAGTAATGATGTTAAATGATGTACTGAGGGTTTTAAACCTCGGATTGCACATTGTAGTGCTATATTGAGGTGAAACACGCGCTGGATGACGAGCGCGGGGTCTTTTACTACTGGGGACTGCGACTTGGTCCATCCCGATTGATGATTTTACTGCATAATTGACTGAGATTGATTTGTTATCATCATGATTTGGGCTCACTGTTTTGACTTATATTTCAACTCAGTCCTGTTGATAATTATTGTTTTACAGACTCAGCCGCTTTTATACTGATTTCAAACTCAAATGATATTCTAAATGATATTTTGGGCTGAGAACTACTGTTTTACAAATGCCTGAGGGGCTCATGATGATTTTTGGACTTAGTAAGGCCGAGGGCCATATGCGAGGATATGTTAAATGATGTGAGGAGACTTTCAGGCCTTATGAGTGATGTGAGAAGGCTTTCAGGCCTTGTGTTATTCTGTGAAAAGGCTTTCAGGCCTTATGTTATTATGTGAGGAGGCTTTCAGGCCTTATGTTATTATTGCGCTTGGACTGTAGGAGCCCCTCCGGAGTCTGCACACCCACAGTGAGCGCGGGCACCCACCTAAAGCGGAAACATTTTAGACAGTGGTAATAATGGCACTGTAGGACGCGTCTTGGTTAATTAACAATGATTGACCAGGAATAAAATCGTGCGGTCAGGTAACAATGATTGACCAGAGCGGACAAATTTTAGACAGTGGTAGCAATGGCACTGTAGGACCCGTTTTGGTCAGGTAATAATGACTGACCAGGAAAAAAATTATGCCCGAGGGGCAGATTTTTACTTGTTATTTTGATACTGAGCCCGAGGGGCAGATTTCTACTTGTTATTTTGATATTGAGCCCGAGGGGCAGATTTCTACTTGTTATTTTGATATTGAGCCCGAGGGGCAGATTTCTACTTGACATTTACTGGCAAATTACCTGTTTTACTGGTTTAAAAGAGATTTCATCTGATATTTCAATGATTTGCTATTTTAAGTGATTTTACTTCTTCTGTATAGAATGCTTTGTGCCTTTACGTATTTTCTTGCTTTCAGCCATTATTTATATTTATTACTCACTGGGTCGGAGTACTCACATTACTCCCTGCACCGTGTGTGCAGATTCAGGCATAGCAGATTCCCATCGTTGAGAGCTGATCCTTCCAGTCCAGGCGGTGTTTTTCGGAGATTACGAGGTAGCTATTGGCGTCCGCATCCCCGGTGACTCCTTTATATTATTATTTCCATGTTTTTCGAACTATTGTATCGGATTTAGTATTTAGTAGACTTGTGTCAGGATTTCTTAGTTGCTTATGACTTGTGACAACCCAATTACGGCTATGTTGAGTTGGATTTCCGCATCTTTATCTATATTTTTCCGCTATTTGGTATCATTAAACCATGATTATAATATAATTGTGTTAAATAACTATCTTAAAGGATGAATTGGGTTGGCTGGCTGGCCTTGTCTTCACGAGAGGCGCCACCACGATCGGGTTCGGGATTTGGGTCGTAACAGTTATATACGTGTATTTATATATATATATATATATATATATATATATATATATATATATATATATATATGGGGGTATGATGTGGTTCAGTCCCCTCTTTGTACAGTTACATTTCTATTAGAGGCTTGTAGACAATATATCTAGTTGAGTTGTATGTGGCCTTGTCAGCTTTCAGTTTTGGATGTATAGTTGTCTATAGCAGTCTTGCTGGCTTGCCCACTGTATTCTGTATGTGTATGTACATATGCCTTTTTAGCAAGTTTCCTTCATGTATGTTATTTTTGTAATTCAGCAGATGTTATTCAGGTTCATATCTTAGACGCATGCTTAGGGGTGTTTGACATGTAGGACTCAGGCACCCATCGTAGCCCATCGGTTTGGGTCGTGACATTGTGGGCCCACCTTGTAGATTTGGTGTCACTAAACTTCATAAATTGTGTCACTTTGAAAGGTGACTTAATAAGTGACAAATTTTGAATTTGTGGGCTGCCACGTTAGGGGCCCTTTGGCCTTATCCAAAATCTTAATTCTTAGTTAATTTTCCCACCAAAATCATTAATTAACCTAATTATTCACATAATTAAAAATTACCTCAAGTTACGTAAAATACTACTCACTTTCAACATACTTTATACATCTTGCTATAATGATCATGTGGTACCTTGTATGGTACTTGTCCATAAATATCGGGTATTATAGCTCGGACCGTATTTATCTCAAAATGTCAAACTTTGACGAAATTCACATTCTTCGATTCGCTTACCATTTCACCTTCACGAATTTACTTGTCGCTGGTTTGAAATAGCATAATAGTTATAATCTCAAAATAATCTCATTCCTAAACTTACATTGATTAACTTACTGTGAAACTTTAACATACGAAAATGCGAGATATAACATCTCATTTCTGAGCTTCCATCAATTTACTTATGGTGTACTTTCACTTACGAAATTGTGGGGTGTAACAATATCTAACTGTACTATTCTAGAGTGTACCATCTGGTATGCACAACTTAATAGGTCCTCAAACAGGGCCACGTCATCAAGAATTATCTCTCTTTTAATGTCGTTAGCTGTTGCTGTATTAGCCCTATGGCTAGCTATAATTTTTCAAATTGTAAGCATCTCTATAATTAGCAAACATAAGTCTTGGCTCGAACTCTTATAACTCAGCTCTATAGCACGATGTGGATTTGAAAGAAGTGTAACATACACCTAAATGTCTTTCAACTTCCTGTTTATATAATGTGGTGCATAACACATATATAAATAAGGCTATACTAAATACGACTTGTAGACTTTCTAGGACAAAACTGCTCTGATACCAAGTTTGTCATGCCCGAAATCTGAAATGGCGTGGCCAACACCCGGTGCCATACTCGGCCCAAGCGTAACACTCTGTAACTGTGAATCTCGAGGGGTAATCCTCAACTTAGGTCGATGAGGCCATATTTTGAATCATCTAAAAATAACGCCTCTCTCATCTGTGGGGTAAACATACCCAAAAATTGATATATATAACTGTGCAGGTCGACGAAGCCGCCATGAACATCTACTGATATACAAAATATACATGACTCTTCTACAAGCCTCTAGAGATAATTGAACTGTACCATGGTCCGGACAGGTCCTCGACCTACCTATAAAACATGTACATATAAAATGGGCTCCAAGGTCTAGACCTGGTAAGTCCGAGGAGGTAGAGCTTACCAACCAAGATGATGTTTGACTCGGTCTGCTGGGAGGGTCTGTCCAACTGTCAATGAGGACCTGCAGGCATGAAATATAGCGTCCCTAGCAAAAGGGATGTCAGTACGAAATAATGTATGGAATATGTAATGCAATATCATAACTAAAATCTGAAACTGAGCTGATAATATAATAACTGAAAGTAACTAGGAGTCAAAGATAATCTGAAGATATGCTTATTGTTGTTACTAACTCAACTCTCTCAATATAGTAAGTAAATTAGTATTCCGGCCTTATAAGTCTCGGTATGTGCAACTAGTCTACCGTAGTAGACTCGCTCATAGGCGCTCGGCCATATTAGGCTCTGTATCTCGTCTATTCTGGGCTTGCTCATAGACGCTCGACCACAGTAGGCTCGGTATATAACTGACCATCTGATCAGAAGTTGCCCAATAAGGGCCTGCCCATCGATTGTAACTCGATGGTAGTGAAAATACTGTAATATTATATATATATATATAATCTCTGCTCTCTTGGTTGAAAGAAGAAAAAACTAAACTGAATATGAAGTCCTGATAAGGAAGAATGCTGTAACTTATAAGACTAGGAAAATGTACATAAATTCAGGAATATGAACTTCTCTTTATGTCTCGTTATCAAACACATGTAGTTACCTGATCATGCCAAAATGAAGGAAAGGTTTAACCTTATCATGCCTTAACTTCATTAATTCCTTAATACATTCCAAGAAATTCTTCGAACAACTCAATTCAATCTACCATAGCATAAGGAGATTCAAATTCAGTATTGATAAAGGATAAGTCTGCAATTTAAATTAGTAGCTCGTTTATGTAAATTTGGGTAGTATCTCCCCTGTAACATAAGCCTCCTCAAATACCATATACTAATAAAAAGGACCGAAAAAATCCAGCAATACAAAATTATCGATAACAAGACACCATAAAACAACAACAAGTCACAACTACTTCACGACGAGCGGCAAGCTCCAATTGGAATTCGTATACCCCATATCACCCCTTATAGACTTCTTAATTTAACCCAATAGTATCATTAATATGATAATGAATTCATTCATCAATGATTCTATCCTTATACCATATGTTTATAATAAAGAAAATAATCCACAACTCCAACTTTCCTTAATTAGCAACTTTATTCACTAGTTCATGTTTACTCCATCCATTTAACTTAAACAATGTCAAGATAAATTTAAGTACATAAAAGAACATAATATAATTACCTCATACAGTGGATGCAAGTGAAAAACCATATTATATTTATCTTACAACTGCCCAACATACTCTAATCAGTTCATACCCAAAACGACAAATATAGTAGTGTCAAACACCCCAAAAATGTTATAAAGAACGATTAATACACCATTTATCCATTATGTGATTTTTATAGAGATAATTTCTCCTCCAAAACTCTATTAAACAACATAAAAATAAACATCCCAAAAGCAACACGAAACAGCCCCCAAAAAAGTCCACTACAAGTCGAATAACTCAAACTCACGGCTTTTGATCACCGTCTTGTTAGTTATAACTATTAGGAAACGAATTTATCAACCTTCATTAATTTTTAAAACTTAAATATAGAAATTATATGTTTTATTAACTGTGAATTACCTTCTAAAAGTCAAACAATAAAGAAATTGAGAGGCGATATAGCGATACTTATATCGTAGGGATCGTTCTAGTGTTATCGCTTCTTAATTTCAGACTCGGGATATTAATATTCTTGGTGTTGATAAACAATTTTTCCCCATCTATATTTATATGAAAAATACTTTCAAATACTATATATATGCATATATAAATAGGCCCAAGTATTTTAGTATTTTTAAAAGATTTTTAAATCAGTTTATTGTCCATTATAGTAGTATAAAAATCAATAATATTTTCAAATTATCGTCTTGGTAAATAACTTATTTTATCATCATATTTATATCAAAATATAGCTATAGTAATTTTTATACATTTTTATAAATTTATTTGATATTTTAAAAGTCAAATTGCATATAAGTGCAATTTTAGCTTATTTTGAGAACTAATAACATTTTATAATTATTAAATTGGTTCCAATATTTTTAAATTAATATTTATATTTTATTATTTGATCCCGTACTCTTAATTTTCTTTCAAAATTATTTTTTACTATTTTATAAACTAGAAAGGGAAAACTGGCTATTTAAAATCTTGTCCATTTTTATTTCGATTATAGCCACATTGAATTTCCCTAATTGGCCCAATTTCAAACCCCAAACGGACCAGCCCAAAGCCTAAAAAATAACCCGACCCCTAGCCCGTTAATACAACACACCCGTTCATTCTTTTAATCCGGGCTGTTGATCTTTTTGATCAACGGCCACGATCGACCCTTACCTTTTTAAATTCAACAAACCCCATAACCCTACTTATTTCCTCCAGATACGCCGCCTTTGAATAACCTTTGTCTCTCAAACTCTGTTGAATGTTCTTGAAACCCTAATCGTCTTCTACCATTTTCAACCTCCAACTCACCGGAATACATGGCCTCTCAGGCCATGGATGGCCTATACCCATCTATCTCTGCTCTTAAATGTTGGGTGTTCGAAGTATCGAGGTCTGACCTTGATGGTGACCATTTATATTTTCTCCAATTCAAGGTTCTATGGCTTTTCTGGCTTTGTTCTGGCGTACCCACAACATTTCGATTCTGGTTCTGACTTATTCGACTTAGATCGGACCTATTCCAAGCCTTTATCGCTCTATGGTTCCTCTAAAACTATAGCTATCCGAGGTTTTCTTTGTTTGTTTTCCTAGATTGATTCTATATCTGTGCTCTACTTGAGTTTTAAAAGGTTTTTCCCAATTTTTTCTTTCAAAAATTACTTTTTTCCGACTTAGGGTTTCTGAAAACTCAAAATGTTTATCTTTGACTGTTCTTTTCCTTTTTCTTTATGTGTATTTTTCACGCATTCGTTTTGCTATTTTCTTATGTTTTTGTTCTTCTGTGCCTTGTCTTTCTATTATATTTCTACACCATGCTCACATGTTCGTCCTACTGCGCTTTTCCTATATGTCTTGTGGATATACTTTTTTGGTAATTTTGTGTTCTCCTGCTGTATGTTTCCCTACCGAGCTCTTAAGTTCTTTGCCTGCCTTTTAGTGGACTTTATTTGAGTTCTCTTTAAGCATGTTTCATCTATTATTTTCTTAAGTGTTATACCACCTCTTCTCTCTTCTGGACTTGCTTAAGTCCTAGGTTTTGTTAAACATATTCTTTATCCCCCCCCCCCAACTATGTTCCGAGTTAGTTTCTTCACTTTGTTGTTTCAAACTCGCTATTGTATCTGTTTGTTATTTGTATCCTCGTCTCTGCATCTGATTCGAAATGGAAACCCTAGAATTTAGGGTTTATCCTTGTGTTTGGACTAGGGTTCTATTGTGGAACCCTCGACTCTTTTAGACTCATTCTGAATCTATGAACTAAGTTTAAATCTCTATGTTTACGACTCTGAACTTTTAAATTCTTCTACTGATTAGCACAATAGTTCTTCGTGCTTAAATGTGGCTATATGTTTTTATATGTGTGATGAATCCTTTCTTCCAAAAAGGTTTTCAACTTTTGATTGATTCAGAATCCTCTTTTATGTTTAATTGATTAGTACTGATTTTCCTTAAGTCGAGATTTTTCCCATCTTCCTGACTTGGTTCATTCACATGAAATCTTCAATTGCTGATTTTACTGGATGTTGATTGATAGCCTTTCCTTATATTGTACAAAACTGTGCTATCAAACCTTTTCCTTAAATAAATCTCTATGTATTTACCCTTCTTGTACTGCTTTGGAAAAGTGTTTGATCAACTTCTTGCCTTAATTATTTTACCCATTTGAAATCAGAATCCCTTAATCAAAGGGAAACCTTTTGTAATTGATTTTTTCAAATTATTCTCCTACCTATTTCTGCTTGCTTTCTATACTATAAATACATGACCTTCTTTAACACATCAGACACGGTTAATACGACCAACTTTCAATCACACATTCTTAATCTAATACTTTTGCACTACTCATAGTTCTCTTCTAAAATCATAGTGTTCTGACTGCTTGCTTGCACTTTGGCTTTACAAGACTACTACTTTCTTTTTCTTGCTTCCCTGAAACTGGTATGTTCTAGCTTGGTTTTTAGCCTCATCCCAATGTGTTTACTTTTTCTACATCCCTGTCTGTTTTACTACCTTTGTTTAATGTTAATTAGCAAGTCAATTCCTTTGCATATGTTTCTACTGTGAATCCCTACACCCCTGTCAGTTTTACTACCTATGTTTAATGTTAATCGGCAATGTCAATTTCTTTGAACATGTTTCTACTGTGAATCCCTGTACCCCTATTCCCCTCTATGTGTTTTTAGTTTAAGTTCAGAACATGGCAACATCCAAATTATTTCTCATGTCTCGACTTGATCCTTTAAGACATCGTAACTCCCAAACAATGTGGCTGACAGGCTGGTTGGGGTGCGCCAGCACTTCCAATTGCTGCGTATGACCATCAGCCTGTCTTGGCTTTCCCTAGAATTCCCTCTATTGCACTCACACTCTCTCCTAGTTTCTAAGTTCTGCCCCCTCCTATGAGCCTTGCTTTGGGATCTTGAGTTCCCTCTGAACTTGGACATTTGAGGGTTGGCCCTTCCATAATGCACTATAATTCAATTCTGTAATCAATTTGGGTGTAAGCACTGCTCGGAGTTCATGCGGCTCTTGGGAACTCTGACACACCCAAAAATGAGAAAGGCTTTGGGAATTCGATCCTTGGAGTTGGTTTACTTCATGCCTTAGACAGAAGACTGAATCAGGCTCTCCTTGGTTGGAAATTTTTAGTTTTTCTAATATAATTTTACTTCTTTCTCTTATTTAATTCTGGGTTGTAATAATCTTGTAATAACAATTGGGGATTTTAGTGAAAAGGTGCATGAAAGGGGTAGATATCATGTTCATAGGAATTTAATACGTTTTAGCAATCATGTCCTGTTTTCAGTTCTGCATGTTTCATATAGAAATCATGTATATAGGTTAAATATTTCATATAGAAACCGGGCTTATAAGTTTCTGCACTTTTGTATTATCTAGAAAACATATGTATAGGTTCTGCATTTCATATAAAAATCCTATTTATAGATTCTACATTCTCATATAGAAACCATGTCTATAGCTCCTGCATTACATATAGAAACCATGTCTGTAGGTTTCCATATTTCTGCATACCACATAGATAACATGGCTATAGGATTTCCTAAATTCCGGATATGCATCTATCACTAGGCAAACATATTTATAGGTTTAAATAATAAACAACATTCTAGACACCATGCCTATAGGACTTCTGTACTTTTATTTTGACTATAAATGTATTAAATCATTTAGCACTTAGAAAGCATGCCTATAGGATCTATCAACTAAAATCTGAATCGCCTATTTTTCCTAAGTCTAAGAATCAGTAGATAGCATGGCTTAATATATACAGAGCTTATGCTTTGTATAATCAACAAGTCTTCTTCTTTAAAAACTAGTACGCTCCCGCATTGTTAGATATCATGCCTATAAGTTTCGCCTAGGCAAGCCATAAGGTATATTAGTTAATAGGAATTAGACTTTGTTAAATTCCAACCAGCAGGTAGGTCGGATTCAAGTTTCTCATCTAAAATATGTAATAAATCAGTCTACCTCCCGCGTCCTTAAGTTTAATTAAGACCATAACTTGTACGTGCAAGACATGCTAAACTATATGTTTCTCTTTGTTTCTTTAGGAGGTCTGTTTGAGCCTTTCTATTTGTTATGTTTTTTTCCTCATATCTGTTACATATGTGTTTTGACTGTCGCCCTAGACTTTTATCCTTTTAAACCACAAAAAGCCAAATTTTCCTTCCCTTTAGGACTAGTAGTCCCAAACACCTCCTGGACTGATAGGATTGGGGCGGGTAGTCGCATGCAATAGGAAAACAAGACCATTCCGCATTTAATTCCTTAACGATGTCGGAAAGGATAGATATGGATATGATGACCACGCAATAATACCACGTGTATAAACGGTTATCCGGTGTTGTGTGGGGTGATCCATATTATTTATAAACCTAGGACCCCATCCCTTTAGTTGTTTATTTTTTAGAATTTTGAAAAACTGTTCAATTTTCAACTTCTTTATCCTCTTTTACTCCAATTACTTGCATCAATTATGTGAAAACCCATCCCTTTTACTTGGTTATTTTCAGAACTTTTAAAAACTGCTTTCTTCCCAAACTTCTACTTCTTTAACTTCTTTTACTTCAGTTGCTTGCAACTATTATGTGTAAACTATCACGTATTTGTAATTCTTGCTTGTTCACTTGTCATTTCCACTTAAAGTCATAATTATAGCATGACCGGGAACCACACTAATGGATCTTGAGTGGTGCCTAGCACCTTCCCCTCGAGATAATTTCAAGCGCTTAACCAATCTTTGGTTTTATAAATCAAATTTCTTCTTAGTGTCCTAATGTACTTAATCATTAGGTGGTGACTCTTCAAAATTGCAAACCCAATTCCCAAAAGGAAATGAGTTGTCCGTCCAAATGTCATAAACCCGATTTCGCGAGAAAAAGGGGGCATCGACGCTTAGAAGCCCTTGTGGAGATCTTGAGGATAAGTTTAGGGGTCTTATTCTGGTCATGGTGAGTGGAAATGTGAAGAAAGAGACGACATAAGGCCTACATATATCCATTTTTGAAAAGTCAAAGAGGTGCTAGCTTGGCACCCTATTATTGGCTCTTCTTCAAATGCTTATATTTTTTATCCGAATGTTTTATGAAAAAAAATATTAAGAGTGTTGGAAAATACATTCCAAGACCTTCAATTTGGTATATAATATGTCCCCAAAAGACCTCATATAACACAAAAAATTTATTGCTCAAAAAGCTTTAGTGACACACCTACTTGTCACCTATGCAGTCTGCGCAGTCTTGCTAAACTGCAAATATCTCTCTACTCCTATGTCATAGAAACTAACGGTTAACGATTTAGAAACTAGACTAATATATATTCAATTTTGTAGGTAGATCATCCCCTAATTCCAAATATATTGGTAGAAAATCTCAGCTACTTTTGACCTAAGTTTCAATATATTTATGAATGTAACTTGTGATGACCTTTTCCAACTTTTGTTCTACAACTCGCTTGACTTGAAAACATAACACACGACTATCATATGACAAAAGTAACTCATAACATAACTTCCTTATCATTTTGAGCACCCTAGTCTCACCCCAAAAGTACATGTTATAACATTCCCAACTTGTCGACTTTCGACAAAACTTACTTTCTTCAATTGGTTTAGCTTCTAAGCCTTCCAATCCTCTTGGTACTTGAAGTCCATGATCTTAAATATTTGTAACCTCCAAGTTAACATGATTAACTTACTTTATGAAGTTTCAAAGATGATCTCATTTTTGAGCTTACATCAATTGACTTAAGACGTACTATTGCGTATGAAAACATGGGGTGTAACATTATTCCCCCCTTTGGAACATTCATCCTCAAATGTTGGCTGCTGCGCTTATCAGTCTTGTAACCCATATCTGTTGCGAATATTTTAATATTGTCTTTGCCATTTAGGAAATTTTTCTGTGAATAAATACGAAGGCTAGGGCATTCCCCCCCTTTAGGCCTCTTTCTCACACCACGACTTGTTGTCGAAATTCTTCCAATCTCGTAACAGCTGCGACTTTCTATCAATCAGCATGTATGACTTTGTCCTTGTATGTGCGCCTATGCGAATCTTTTTTCCTTTTTCCTCCAGCTTTTAGCCTATCTCTAGGCCTCACTTTGGGAACATATACAGAACTATGATAAGTTGTTCCTCCTGGTATATATTGGTGTACTAAAGTTCTCCGTTCAGTACTTTGTTGAACTTACGACTATTGTTATATCTTTTTTTGTAGCCTTGTATATCTATCATTATGGCTTTACTATATCTAGGTAGTCTATACTATATCACAACACTTACTTCAGTTTATTATTACAGAGGTTTGGTACACATTCCAGGTTACTCTATCACTGCTTATCCTATATGTATAAATCTAAGTCCTTTAATTCTTCCTCATTACTGTACATCTTAAGAATGATGGCCTAATCTCATCTCATACTTCGGAAATTTTTTCTGCCTATTGTTGATTCACCTTATGTTTATCTATAATATACCATTGATAACTTGAAACTTCTTATTTAATACCATGTCACTCGATTCCACATCTCATCAGGAAACATCTGAAGCTATTTTCCTGATCCACCTAGCGACAATACTATACTTCAATAACTATATTTCATAGCATCCCAATGTTATTCATCTTATATTGATCTCGAATATTGCTTTGGATTTTACTTCCAGTTCCTTTGTCACAACAGGTACCACTTTCTTATAGAGTGCATACGATGTTGTAGTGATACTGTAGTTACAAGACTATTATTTATTTATGTCACTATGCTTAGTTTGAAGCCTTCTTCCTTATTTTCTCGGCTAGTCTTTCATTGTAGCATTTAGGGAAGATCTCTAACTCTTTTAAAGTTGCGAGCTTATCCCATCATATACCTGACGGAATTTTTCATGTTCTTACTCGCCTATAATTATCCTTAGTTACTTACCTCCGTGCCCTTGTGCTCGTAAAGTTGCTTCTTAACTGAAATTTTGACTGTCTCCCCAGTGGAACTCTCTTTTATTTTTGTAACACTTTTATGACAACTATAACTACCTCAACTCTTATCTGAATATATCTCAAGGATTGTGATGTCGTATCTGCGAGATTGAATTTCCTATGCTAGGGTTCACTAGGTTTATCTTGCATGATCAGTTGATTAATCTGTATCCTCTTGTCTATCCATAACTAGGCTCTTCCTGAAAAAACTACTAACTACTCGTTGGTCCATTCTTAAATCTATATTCTGCAAAATCTCTCTTGGAATGTTTCCTTTATCTTAACTTACCTCTCGCACTGGCTCCTTATATATCAAGTGTTAATTCATACTTATTCATCAATAACATCTTGGGAGGGAACCCTTACTGCATCTCTCCACCATCGTGCTTGTATAATGTTCATGAGTCATTATATATATAAGATCTAAATAAATGCAATCTCACCCATTTCGCCTTTTTACCGCATTCTTCCTTTACTAGTCCAAAACTACCTCTTCAATTTCACTTCTTCACTGACCTTTACTCGCCTTGTGGTAACCCTTTTCTACCAGGGATAACTGAATTCCTTATGTACAAGGGTGGCACCTAATGTAATTGGCAGACTTTGTCCATTAAGCTTAACTTTACTCAAAGTTTTTGCTTTGGCAGAGCGTCTTCGTGAATGACCTTTAAAGGTTATTTTTCTGTTGTCCATTTTATTATTGAGGGAATGCGATTTTTGAAATTCTCTCGATGTCTACTATTATCACATCATTGGATCCATAGTTATATTCAGCTTATTTTGTTCTAGTAATCACATTGGATTCACAAACTCATTTCTCGAAATGAGGATATGACTTTTGACCTATACTATTTTATTATATCAAGGTTTGCCACCTCGTCTTTTCCTTCACTTGACGATAGAATCTATCATCATATCATATTTTAATTTACCGTTATCACCCATTTATCACATCTTACTCGTAATGCTTCATTTACTCTCTTCTTATTCTCCTACTAATATCTCTATTTATTACCTTATTCTAAAAACTTCAACAAAATATTATTTCACATTTATCTCCCTTGGTTTATCTCATTGACTCTTCCGGTCGCCTACTATTTTCTTTTTACTTGGGATGGGAGTCATAATAATACTCTGTTTGGATCATTGTTCCCTATCCTTTTATAATGTATTGTATTGTATCGTATCGTATTGTACCGTATCGTTTTACTAGTACAATATTTGGATAGGATTTATTTTTTGTTATTATTAAATAATATTTTGTTTTTTGGTTTAACTGTATCGTACATTACTGTAACTGATAAGTTTACTAAAATACCCTCAAGTGTTTGAATATTAAATTTATCAAAAATTATGCATAAAAATAATTTTAGAAAACAAAACAAAAGAAGGCAAAACATAAGAACAAAGAAAAACAAAGGAGCGAGACAGAAGAAGGTAAAACAAAGGAGCACAACTAATTAGAATTGAATTACAAGCAAATTAGGAAAAAAAATAAAATAGAAGGCAGCAAAACACCTTTAACATTGGTCTAGAAAAAAACAAAGTATGTTATAAGTTGGAGGCTTGGAGTTAAAATAGAAAAAAAAAGATAAAAAGTAAAATAGAATTGTGGAGTAATAAGTTAGGGCATAAATAATTGGAAAGAAAAATTGGAAACAATCCCACCACACCAAATCAGTTTTTTCAAAAAAGGGGACTTCTCACTGTTCCGGAACAATGGATTTAATAATACAACATGACCAATTTTAATTAAACAATCAAAATAAATATTATTTTAGGATAACAATACAATACGATACAGTGAGGAACAACCATCCAAACAAGCTATAAAGTAAATATTTATCCCTTCTAGGATGCCACTACATGTCTTTTGATATTTTTGAATGTTCTAGTATTCATATATGGCTGTACTATTCTATAATGCACCATCTGGTATGCACGATCTAATTGGGCCTCAACAGGGCCACATCGTCAAGAATTATATCAATTTTAATGCCCTTACCTACTGCTGTATTAGCCCTTTAGCTAGCTGTAATTTTTCAAATTGCAAGCATCTCTATAATTAGCAAACATCAGTCTTGGGTCGAACTCTTATGACTCAGCTCTATTACAGGATGTGGATTTTAAAGAAGGGTAATATACACCTAAATGCCTTCTAGCTTCCTATTTATATAATGTGGTGCACAATACATCTATAAACAAGCCTTTACTAGGCATAACTTGTAAACTCCCTAGGACAGAACTGCTCTGATACAAAGTTTGTCACGCCCCAAACCTGAAGAGACGTGGCCGGCACCCGGTGCCATTCTCTGCCTGAGCGTACCACTCTATAACTATGAACCCTGGAGGGGTAACCCTCAACTTAGGACGATGAGCCCATATTTTGAATATCTGAAAATAATGCCTCTCTCATCTGTGGGGTAAACATACCCAAAAGTTGATATATATATATATATATATATATATATATATATATAAAACTGTGCAGACCGACGAAGCCGCCATGAACATCTACCAATATACATGACTCGTCTACAAGACTCTAGAGATAATTGAACTTTATCATGGTCAGGATAGGGCCTCGACCTACCCATCATACCTGTATATATAAAATAGACTCCAAGGTCTAGACCTGGTAACTACGAGGAAGTGGAGCTTACCAACAATGCTGATGTTTGATTATGTCTGCTGGGAGTTTCTGTCCAACTGTCAATAAGGACCTACAGGCATAAAATACAGTGTCCCCGATAAAAGGAACATCAGTATGAAATAATGTATCGAGTATGTAAGGCAATAGAATAACTGAAAGCTGAAACTGAACTGATGACATAATAACTGAAAGTAACTTGGAATCAAGGATAATGTGAAAATATGCTTACCTGTTGTTACTGGATCTCTCAATATAGTAAGTAAAATAGTTGTTGGGCCTTATAAGGCTCAGTATGTGTAACTAGTCTATCGTAGTAGGCTCGCTCATAGGCACTCGGCCATACTAGGCTTTGTATCTCGGCCATTTTGGGTTAGCTCATAGGCGCTCAGCCACAATAGTCTCTGTATATAACTCACCATCTGATCAGAGTTTGCCCAATAGGAGCCTGCCCATCGATTATAGCTCGATGGAGGTGAATATACTGTAATACTGATTTTATATATATATATATATATATATATATATATATATATATATATATGTACTCTCTGCTCTCTTGGCTAAAAGAAGACAAAACTAAACTGAATATGAAGTCTCCATAAGGGAGAATGCAGTAACTTATGAGACTAGGAAAATGTACATAAATTCAGGAATATGAACTTCTCTTCATGTCTCGTTATCAAACACATGTAGTTACCTAATCATGCCAAAATGAAAGAAAGGTTTAGCCTTAACATACCTTAAATTCTTGAATCCTTAATACATTCTAAGCAATTTTTCAAATAACTCAATTCAATATACTATAGCATAAGGAGATTCAAAATCAATATTGAGTAAAGGATAAGTCTGTAATTTAAACTAGCAGCTCGTTTATGTAAATTTGGGCAGCATCTCCCCGGTAACAAGAGCCTCCTCCAATACCATATACGAACAGCAATGACCAGAGAAATCCAGCAATACAAAATT
This sequence comes from Nicotiana glauca, assembly GCA_026770625.1. Classification (NCBI taxonomy): domain Eukaryota; kingdom Viridiplantae; phylum Streptophyta; class Magnoliopsida; order Solanales; family Solanaceae; genus Nicotiana; species Nicotiana glauca. Next base: position 60,154 of record MU729304.1, read on the forward strand.
ATCAATAAAAAAACAACAACAAGTCACAACTACTTCACGACGAGCGACAAGCTCTAATTGGAATTCATATACCGCATATATAGACTTCTTACTTTAACTAAATAGTATCATTAAAATGATAATGAATTCATTCATCAATGATTCCAGTCTTCATACCATATGTTTATAACAAAGAAAATAATTCACAACTCTTACATTCATAAGTTTCAATACTTTTATGAATCCAACTTGTGATAACCTTTTCCAACTTTTGTTCCACAACTCGCTTATCTTCAAAATATAACACACGACTATCATAATACAAGAGTAACTCATAACATAACCATCTTATCATTATGAGCACCCTATTATCATCCCAAAAATACATGTTATAACATTCCCAACTTGTCGACTTTCGACGAAACTTATTTTCTTCAATTGGTTTAGCTTCTAAGCCTTCCAACCCTCTTGGTACTTACAGTCCATAATCTTAAATATTTGTAACCTCCATGTTAACATGATTAACTTACTTTATATACTTGCAGAGATGATCTCATATCTGAGCTTATATCAATTGACTTAAGACGTACTCTTATGCCTTCGGCGACTTTACAATCCAGCAAAAAGTTCCCAAAATCTCATTCTCAGGCCTCGATTTTTCCTTGCTTTGAATTTTGGAATTTGTTCTTCATGATATCGTGTGTGTTTTTAAGAATTATTGATGGTGAATCGCGTGTGTATACAGATGATAGTAAGGTAAAAATGGGCTTGTTTGATAGAGAAAAGAAATAGGGGGCGGCAACAAGGGTTTTATTGTGTGAGGGGAGTGTTTTTGTTAACGGATAGGGGAATAAGGGGCCACTAGGGTTTTCTTGGGGAGGGGTGATCCGTTTATATCTGACCAAAGGGGGAAGGGCTCTTTTTGTCAGAGATGAGGAAGAGGCAAGGAAACGAAGTAGTTTTGGTGTCAAACTGCGTCATTTGAGTAGTGATATGAACAGATCTAAACCGGGTATGGGAATTGGGTTTAGGCGGAATCGAAGCTACTTTGGGCCATTTGAGGTCGGCCCAACTTCATTAAAATTAGGTAGCCTCATCTTCTTTCCCTTCTTTATATTTTGCAGTGTTTGCCACTTTAACTAACATAGTGCTTAGAACTGAAATTGCAAAATTAACCCTTTTATCTGAATGATCTATTTAAACTACTTAATTTATGGATTTCATATTTAACTAATTAATTGGACCTAAGATGTAAAGAAAACCAAGAAAGATTATGTGTATTTTTTTAACTTTTATATTTTAACAATACTTTTAACACATGATTAAAGCCTAACATGTAATTAAAATACTAAGCTAAACTAAATAAAATATAAAAAACATTTTTAGTTATTCTGTATGATTTAAGATGTTAAATATGCACAAAATGGAGTTAAATGCAAACAAACAATTAAAAAGAAATTTTTATAAATTCTATAAAAAAAAATTAAAAAATTTATTTTTGTGGATTTTGTAGAAGTATTTTCACAGGGCAAAAATTACGTGCTCACAGTTGCCCCTCTTTGATCAGAAACATGAAGAGTTTTCGAGCCAAAATATAGTGAGCAATTACAAGCAATATTTTCCCATTTGACACTCCATGGGAAGCATTTTGAAAAAGTTTGACTGAACCTTGCTTCGGAGGTTGCCTACATATCCTTGGCTATAAAGGAATCAGGTCAGAATAGTTTTGGAAATTTTGATAGCTAAGACTATCGAGAATATGTGATTTCACTGTTGTTGCTGCTGTTACTGCTTGTTGAACTCCTTATTGCACCAATATTAAAATGAAAAGAAACTAATCAAGACCTATTAGCTATGAGTTACAAGTTTCTTATATATAAGTCTTTCGAAGATTGATCTTGACTCTTGGCTGGTTCTTCATGCAGACTCTGATCTGACTCTTGATGCTTGCTAGCTATAGATATTAGTCCATTCTTCTATGCCATTTTTGATCAAAATGGGAAACGCAATGCTCGTGACTTCAATCATGTCTTGAGCAGTCCATATCCTTTCACTCGCTTCTGCATTTTGGATTTATTTCTTTTCTTTATTTTGGATTGAGACTTCTTGTTTTGCTCATCTCAAACCCCGTGCCTTGAGGTAAAACCTACTCAAACACCAGAACGAACAACAAACAAAATTTTTCTGCCCCAGTGTTCGCTTGGAAAATTTCATAAGTTATTTGTACCAAAACTCTATACTACTTTACTATTAAAAGCAATAAAAGGTCAGGATTAGTGTACCCTAAAAAAAATGATTCTTTGGGAATGGTATACCATGATTGTCTAAATGGTGCCTCAACTAAAGATTGAATATCTTATGTTGGGGAAATGCGATGAGGTAATGGTGTACCCTATATTAGCAAACATATCAGGGAGTGGTGTACCCGGCACTTAAGATCAAATCAACTAGGGAGTGGAGAACCTATGTTGGAAAAGAAGACTAGGAAGTGGAAATCCTATGTTTAGAATAACATCAACATAGGGAGTGGAGACCCTATGTTGGAAAGGAGACTAGTGAGTGGAGATCCTATGTCTAAAATAAACATCAACTAAGGAGTGGAGACCCTATGTTGGGAAAGAAGACTAGGGAGTGGAGACCTTGTGTCTAAAATAAAATTGACTAGGGAGTGGAGATCCTATGCTAGAAAAGAGAATAGGGAGTACAGACACTATGTCTAAAATAAAATTAACTAGAGAGTGGAGACCCTATGTTGGAATAGGAGACTGAGGAGTGCAGACCCTATGTCTAAGAAAATCAACTTGGGAGTGGAGACCATAAGAAAAGAATACTAGGGAATGGAGACCCTATGTTAGAAAACAAACTAGCTAGAGGAGACCCTATGTCTAAAATAAAATAAACTAGGGAGTGGACACCCTATGATGGAAAAGAAGACTAGAGAGTGGAGACCCAATGTGTAAAATAAAATCAATTGGGGAGTGGAGACCCTATGTTGGAAAAGAAGACTAGGGAGTGGAGACCCTATATCTAAAATAAAATCAATTAGGGAGTGGAGACCCTATGTCTAAAATAAAATCAACTAGAGAGTGGACTGAGAATTGTACTGGAGTAGTCTGAAATCACTGTTTAGCACCTCACACACCTTCCCGTGCTACCAAAACTTAGCTGAGCACATAAGCCCAATAAATTCTGAATTTGTTCCCTTTATTCAAGCAAATAAGACTTAGAGCCCGATTCCAACATCCGGAATCCTATGCCAGGCCTGATTCCAACATACAATCACCATATCAATCACTACATGCTGTACTCAAACATAACGCTATAACTTTGCTGAATTCTTACTTTGAAAAACTAAATCCACAGGACCACAATAATATTCTCTGATCAAGTTAGCCAAAATCCTACTGATCTGATGCTCCCATTGCACCCCATGACATGTACAGGTTTTACCCTAACCTTTACCATACCACCACGGCGGACGAGATGTACCGACATTCATAATTAATCGCCGAGTCAACAAAACATTAGGCCTACATCCTGACAAGGCCTTAACCTCATTCTAAACCCAATAATGGTCTTATCTCCATAATATACCTCATATAACTGGATTGCACAGAATCCTAGATCAAGGGATCTCGTCTCATCCGATACAACTGCTCAGGCAATAAGCCACCCCAGAAATCATTAAAATCTCATCTGATGCTACCATGCGCCAATAGGCCGCCAATCCGAACACAACACAAATAGAAAATCGAATTCTGGAAGGAATTATCTAAACCCCGCACTAATACGGACTTTTCCTAGAAAGATAGGAAGCGAAACACATAAAGGAATAGCACATAGAGAAATAGACTCGACATCACACTGTTGCAGCGCGCAACCCGATTCAAATAACATACCTATGGCGGCGTGCCACCCGATCCATAAATAGATCTCACAAAAGGAGATTGCACTTTGAGCTAAATCTGCTCATTACAACAAAACATCGAATTTCGATCGCAAGCACGTTAAGTGCATAATACCATCACTGAGGAAACACATAGCGCTATAGGCTACGAAACTCAAGCACAACTGAGGTGCGATATACAACATAAATCTCAAAGCCATCATGCTCATAACACATCATTTCTACGCGGATTTTCAACACGTGAGCAAATCTTCTCAAGCTGTCTCATGACTCATACGGCGCAGTACATCATTACCTGGAATAGCTGATGACAAAATAACACCCCGACCGTTCCTCCATAGGGAACGCTTGCTGAAACGAACACAACTGGCCGGATATAAAACCTTGTTCACATGTATACATCAATACATCGATCTCAAGCCAATTTCTGATTGTACCAACTTGGCGAATAACCTTTCAAAGGTTCATAGTAACTCTCCTTTCCTCATGACACATAAGAACAACC
>MU729306.1:8828-20690 GCA_026770625.1 Nicotiana glauca
AAGCTGGGGGCGTGCCCGCCGGCCCCTGACCTGCCTCCGGTTACTGAAAGTGAATTCGTTTTCAATTATCCTAAGCCGGCCTATCATTCATTGGTTAGGGTTAGGGAAAAAAGCTAGCTTTCTACCTTCTTCAACCTCAGTCTCTATCTCTAATCCGTTCTCTTGTTCAATTACATGTATAGTTGAACAATGGAGTTTTCTGCTCACTCTTAGTTACCTTGTAATCATTTGAGTGACTACTACTTGTAATTTTTCATTTAGCAATAAATTTCCATTTTTTCGATTTAATTTATAATTTCAATTCTCAATAATATCACATTATAGCATAATGGAAATAACAGGTAGCAACGGTGCCATTTCTACTAGAACTTAAGGACAATAGGTCCTGAAGTCCTGAACTTAGACTAACAAGCTCAAAAGTTAAGGACAATAGGTCCTGGACTTAGGATAAGAAGCCCAAAAGTTAAGGACAATATGTCCTAAACTTAGACTAACAAGTTCAAAAGTTAAGGACAATAGGTCCTGACGTCCTGAACTTAGAGTTACAAGTTCAAAAGTTAAGGACATGTAGTCTTAAAGTCTTGAAGTTAAGTTTAAAAGTTAAGGACATGTAGTCCTGAAGTCCTAAACTTAGAGTTACAAGTTCAAAAGTTAAGGGCATGTAATCCTAAAGTCCCGAAGTTAAGTTCAAAAGTTAAGGACATGAGCAGAAGAGTATTTTCGTTCGGATAGTTAAAGTTTATTAAAGCACTGGTTAAAGACTAAAGATATTTTAAATATTGGCTTAAAAGTAAATACATGTATTATTAGTGGCTAACCGTGCACTTTCCCCTCCTTTGTGCGTGGTGGTACAAAGCCCAAACCCTGTGACTAGGACTTATAGTGGCCCAAAAGACTACTAATTATAGAATTTAGCCATGCTTTAATGACTTCGGCCTTTAGTATTCTCTTTCTCCTTTACGGCTTGTTTGGATGGTAGTTATGTATCGTTTTATAATGTATCGTGTAATATTATATTATATTATATCATTTTGTTGTATATAATGATTGGATAGATTGAATTGTTTGTCGTTGTTTCATGATATCATACATAAAAATATTTAAAAAAACTCATAATATCGAGGTAGAATTATTTTATAAAAAGTTAAGATAATAAATAAAATAAGATTATTTAATAATAAGAAGATGAGAAAAAAGAAAAATTAACAACGCGACCACACCAAATTAAAGGTTATTCCATAAAGTGACACTTTTCGTCATTACGTGACGACGAATTTAATGATACGATACATAAAAAATTTATGTATCTATCAAAATAAATATTATATTTAAAATAACAATATGATACAATACAACATGTAACAATCTAGTTTTGCCTTTCAAAATAAAGATGCTATAAATACTAATTAATTCACAAAATACTATCAATATTAACAAAATATTACCAATATTAGCCTAAATCCCTCTTTTATTACAAAATTTGATGCAAGGTCTCATCTCTTATACTGGGTGAATGAATTTAGAAGAAACATTCGAAATTTCCTATCTCCTCTATTGTAGAATCCCTAATTCCTCTCAACTTATGCAAACCCTAATCTCAATCAAGCAATCTTCACAATTGCTGAGAATAAATGATTATTTTACATTGACAGATCTACAAATTCTTTTCATTAATAGCTAAAACTTCATTTAAAGTTATTGAAGCTCGCTTAAACTTGAGTTTGTAAATTCGAGTTTTCTAAATTGAAATTTGTCTCAAATCAGTGTTATTGGACTATATTGTTTGCATATTAAAGAATTTAATTCTCAGTTTTGGGATGATTTAATAGAGATTTGAAGAGGTTTGAATTGAAATTTGAGCTAAATTCGAAGTAGAAGATGAACATGGAAGAAAATGAGATGCATAACTCGTATATATATATATATATATATATATATATAGTGTGTGTGTGTGTCTAAGATTGTCACACCTCCTTTTCAGAGCTATAGGCTTTACTACACCCTGGGGAAGGGCATAATAAAGAAGAAGTTTTTTCAATTAAAGGACAATCGAAACGGGATTCGTTTTATTTAAGATTCAGAGTCGCCACTTGGGAGATTTATGGTGTCCCAATTCACCGGTTTGAATCCCGAATCGAGAAAAGAGTTTGACTCTGTATTACAGTCGCGAAGGTGTTAGGCACTCCCGAGTTCCGTGGTTCTAGCACGGTCGCTCAACTGCTATATTTGGCTAAAATATCTGATTTTTATACATGTTAAACCTACAATGCAATTTTAAAGTTATTTACCGCTTTTGTCAATTATTATTTTTATTTAAGAAAATGAACGTCGTTTAAGATCATGTTTTCGGATTACGTCACATGAAATGCACCCGGATCTTCGACACAATCTTATTCAACGTTTTCGGATTTGAATTTGGGTCGTATGAAATGCACACCCGTATTTAGGAAGGTAATTTTATTAAAAAGGCGCGCCTAAAGCTGCTAACGTGTTATTATATTTTGGGAAGGCCGTGAAATTTGCTAAATGGCCCATCCCAAATACTAAATATTTTTGAATTAAGTGATTAATGAGGGCCCCGCAATTTGTATATTTATTTGGCGAGGCTCATCTCATTTTTATTTTTAAAGGCCAAACTAAAGTAACTAAGTTCTCTATTTTGTTTTGTCTCTAAAGGTTAATTAATCCATGAATATAAATTCAAGTTTCAAATTCAAGTCCGAATTTAAATAAAAGGGGAAATCCTTTTAGCTTGAACTCGCTACCTAATTCAAAACCCAATTTTATATTTATGGATTAATTCCTTATATCTCTAACTAATCAATTATTTGGAAACTATTATATCTTAGCCCATTCGAGCCTATTAAACAAAGATAAACCCATTATAAATTCAGGCCCAAATGACTTAAACCAAATCAGTAGCAAAAAGCTATTGCCTATTGATGGTTATGGGCTTCAATCCAGGCCCAATCAATAAAGGGCAAAAGCTGAAATTGATATAGCATCCTCAATACCCGTGCACACACTCATAACAGAAATGCAAGGCGAATTTTCAATTAACCTAATCTAAAATTTGTCTAATTCTGATTTCTAAAATTTATCTCTACTTTATATTAACAAATTACAGCAGGTACTTGAAAAGAAAGAGTGAAAGTGCAACTTTATGTGATTAATACGCAAATTGAAAGTGCAACTTTATGTGATTAATACACAAATTGAATTACCAGTCTATAAATTTGGATATTTGTTTAACTCAAATTGATATAGTAAAAAATATTAATGACTGACAATAATTTTTGCACCTAAAATCCATTTAATCAACTCGCCGGAGTAATATTATTACGATTAATGTTTACACACATTCAGACCTATTACAAGGCAATTAATATCTATTACTTATCAGATTTAACTAAACGAAATCATTATAAAGCTATATTAACAATTGTATTAATATGACTAAGGCTAAACATTATTTGACGTCCAATTGTTTTGGATCAGAAAATTAGATTGCTACTGGCAACTACAAAATATGAAATCATTTAAACCTATTTTTACAACTAATAATGATGAATCAAGCATTAAACTCACAATACTAGTGCGAAAATTAACAAGTTCAATCTAACTAGAACAGTCCTATTATACAATTCATATCAATACTACATTATCTGAAATAAACTGCAGTATTGTTCATTACCTACATATAGCACCAAAGAAAAACTGATTTACTAACTATAACAGCTATTAAATTGCAAAAAAAAAAAAAAACAGAAACAATTCGTAGATAAATTGATGAACACTCTTCATTTTTTTTCAACTTCAAATCACATTGATATTGGATTGGATTAAGAAATGTGTACCTGAAAATTTCAGAAATTCAAAAGTAGAATCGGTGATAACAGCAACAGTGATCAACAACAGTAGTGCACAGAAGCAATGAACAAAGGATCAAAATACAGCTCGAGGAGAAATGAATTCAACCAAACGCAACAAATCTATTCCAAATTATCACAGATCACTCTCAAGTGCAAGTCACTTAGCTACAACTTGATCAAATCTCAAATTGACTCAAAATGATTCAATACTCGAGTATAAATAGAGAAAAACAAAACAACTTGGACTAATTCTGATGTTAAATGATCAATAGAACAGTATTTTTTGTGGTTTTTGATATGTTTCTGTTTTTGGATTTCTGGAAAATTCAAATTGTAAAGTAAAATTCGAAAAGGATTTTTTGGAGAACTTTCAGAGATCAAAAATTGTAGAACATGGCACATTAGTACCTATTTATAGATATAGTTTGGAGGGAAATGCCACTTTTAATTTTTACATATCAGTCCCTATTTTATTCTCTTTTGACCCCTTATTTTTAACTTGTTCTACAAGTAACTATACTTATTTAACCAAAACTTACACTATAGTCTATTCTAGAATATTCTATACCCTTTATAATTCCTGAATTACTCCTACTTCATTTTAGAATTTACTAAACTACCCTTTTTTATGCCCATATTACCCCTGAAGTTATGTTATAACTACTGTTAACCCATTTCATATACCCAAAATACCCCCCCTTACTTTTGTAATTACTGTCTTCCCCCAACCCCTTTAACAACTATAACCAGCCCCTAATTGCCGGATTTTAATCATCAATTACTGACTCAAACCTAAGGTGATTAATCTAAACTATTCAAAACTAATACTAATTATTAACTACTATAACTAACAATTAACAGAACTAAACAAGATCAAATTAAGAATATTGCAAAAAAATGACTAAGCCTAGCAGAATCATACGAAATGAAGGCTAACCAATTTTGAAATTTAATTAATCAAAAAATTCTAAAATTGACACAACTATTCTGAACAACATGATAGATTCAAGCAAGAATTCCAAAGAAAAGGTCAAAATTTGATTACTGATAATGAAAAAGAAATCAAAAAGATAAGAAAAAGAATAGAACAAAATATGCGAGAAAACAAGCAAATATTAATCAAACAAACGCATGCATAACAGAAACAAAACAAAAATAAAAGAAAGAGATCAAGAAAACTTATCTAGGTTTTCAGAAAACTTCTAATCAGCTTGTTTCAATCACGCTTGAGCAACAATTGTTTGAATCCTTTAGGATTCATGATCCGTAACATCTCTAATGGTGTGTTTTCTAAAAGAAAACACCTATTAGGGGTGTTACGGTCATGAATCCCCAAGAATTATGCTAGGGGTTCTTGACTAGAATTTAAAAAGAGAAATTTGAGGAATTTTGGGCAGTTTTGAAACAAATAGGTATAGGGAATGGATAGAGGAAGCTTAGGCGCGTCTAGGGTGTTATTTTGGGGTTATTTGGGGTAAGTGGCGTTTGCCGGCGGTAGGGTTCCAGCGAGACAAATGCTGATATTTGAGGAAATCGGTTGATATTCGAAAGAAAACAAATACAGGGTTGGGAAGAGGGGTTCATGGTGGATATGTGGTGTAAATTTGGTGGCTATTGGTGTAGGACGTGTTTCCCGCCGGTGAAGGTTCCGGCGAGGTCGGCGGCTAGGGTTCAAAGGGGGAAGAAGAAATACAGGAATGTTTAGGGTGAACCGAATGACCCTGTAATCTCTATCTTCGGACATTTTAATTAATGTGGGAGAAGGGACTAGGGCCGTTGGATGAAACAAATTGGAGGGCTCAGATTAACTCCAGCTTAAAAATAGCAAAACGACGTAGTACTGACTAGATACTACGTCGTTTGGGTGGTCTTGGGGATGGGCTACCTGAATCGGGTTTGGCATGGGTTGGGCTGGCTTGTGGACGGGTGAGCTCTTGGGCTCAGACCCAAACGCGTATAGTAGCCCAATTTTCTTTATTTTATTTTCCTTCTTTTATTTATTAGTGTATTTTACTTTGTTATTATTATTATTATTTTTTCAAATTTTCTGATTTATTATGTAAAAATAAAAGTCCTAAACTAAATCCAAAATTATGCTAATTAACTAATTCACAAACGTAAAAAAATGTAAAATTTGAAATTGTAAAAAAAAAAACCATTTTTGGTTATTTTTTCCTCATTTGTTCTAAAACGAATTAATACTAATTAATGAAATTAAATCCTAAATGCAAATGCATATTTTGTATTTTTTATATGACTTAACATGCACAAATAACATGCAAACAATTAACACAAAATTCACAAAAAATTGTAAAATAAGGAAAAATATTTTATTTGAATTTTATGGGAATAACTCATATATAGGGCAAAAATCACGTGCTCACAAAGATATACATATGAGATACATGTTACATATATATGTCCCGGAGAAGTTTTTAAACTCAATGGCAACTATGAATTTTGACTCCAAACCAGTCCAAATCCCCTTAAACCTTTATCAAATTTTGTATATTATCTCGTCTATTTCAACAAATTCCAACCATGCTCATTGAATAAAAATATTTTTCTTGTTTAGGTTTTTAAAATGGTATATATAATTGAATATAAGGTAAAGTCCAGTTTAGACTTTTTCAGAGCTCTCAAGCTTGTTCAAAGCTCGATACACTTAAAAGAGTTCTAGATGTATAAGCAGTGAAATTCCTGTCTTGAATCAAACTCGAGAAGTTTGATAAACTCCTTCAAAACTTCAAAGTGGAGCTCTATGGAGGTTATGTTACGAAGAATCTCATTGAGTTTAGCCAGTTTATGCTTGATACACAATTATAGAAGGAAGATCGAGCAGCTCAATTAATAGAGGAAGATGTCGTGAGTTTAAAAGTTAGTTACATAGTTGGAGAGTTAGTTAAAGTTAGTTGAGGTAGTTAGAATAACAAAATTCAGATAGTAGATGTGGGAGCTTTGTCTAGGAAGTTTCCAATTTGAAATATCTGGATCAAACAGTTCACGAATTGAAGAAACAAATGACAAATTATAGGGATCTTCATAAAGATAAATCACCACTACAAAACGAGTGTGAACTATCTGAAGGAAGATCTCAACAAGAAAGAAGCCCAGGTAGTTATCATCAGCACAGTTCTAATTTCTCTAGGGGTCAAGGATGGAATTTTGAGATTTACAGGAGAAGATTTGAGCTCGTGGTTGTTCAAAATTGAAAAATTCTTTGCCATGGAGAAGATTGTTGCTGAGGAAAAGGTGGAAGAAGCTGCTATGTAATTGGAAGGGGAAGTTATTCAATGGCATCTATCGTTTATGAGATATAGACAATACCTCCATCCAACTACTTGGAATGAATATGTGATATCATTATTTGAAAGGCTTGGGGCTGATTTCGATGATCTAATGGAAGAAATCAAAAAGATTACACAAATTGAAAGTGTGAAGGAGTATCAAGCCATCTCTGAGAGGAATTTGAATAGAGTAAGGCTATCTCAAAAGAATGCAATCAACTGTTTTCTGGGAGGTCTAAAGCATGAACTGAACATTGCTGTCAAGCTTACCAATCCAACAACTTTATCACAAGTATACAAGACTACAAGGATGCAAGAATCATACCTAGCTGCAAGTAAACAACCTTCTTACACAACCAACCCCTCAAGTAAAAGATATGCATGACAAGGCATCAATGGTAAATCCTTACTATTGACCCCTAATTCCGGTAGTTCTTCTTATAATAGAGGGTTCACTATAAGAACACTGAGTTTAGATGAGAAGAATGAAAAAAAGGGCAAAAGAATTTTCTTATTTCTATAATGAGAAATATATACCAGGACATAGGTGTAAAAGTTCAAAACAAATATATCTGCTGGAATTGGAAGAAATTGAAGAAGTGCCAAATACAGATGAAGAACATGAGTTAGTAATACAAAAAAAGGATTTGATCAGCTGGAATCATCTCAATGCATGGAGTAGATGAAATTTCTATCCATCCTCTGAATGGTTCATTGGGATATAGAGACTTAAGTTTACTGGTTATCATGCAAAGAAGGCTTTGAGTATATTGATTGACACTACAAATAATACAATATTTATAATCTCAAAATAATCTCATTCCCGAACTTACGTCGATTAACTTACGATAAAACTTCAACGTACAAAAATACGAGATGTGGCATCTCATTTTCGAGTTTATATCAATTTACTTATGACGAACTTTCACGTATGAAAACATGGGGTGTAACACCAAATTTATCTTTTGAAATCATCAACCAAATGCCAAAAATGAGGATAGATTCATGAAATATAATCAAAACTAAGTATAGAAAATTTACACCAATCCATATAGTGAAAATCGCTTTAAAACCTGTCTCAATCCGAGCTCCATAGATTCAAATATGATAAAAGAACCAAAACCTCAAAATATAGGTTTTGCACAGGCGTGTTCGAACCTCCGAAACATAAATCGCTTCTGTGGCGTCGCTTTTGCGACCACAAATATGCTACTACGAAGAATCACTGGTGACCTATCCTTTGCACCTGTGTAACAAGCTCCACTTTTGCGCAAATGCAGGTGTGACCTCAATCACACTTCTGCACAGCTCCTCGCTTCTGCGCTCAAACGCCTAAAAATGCCACTTCTGTGCAACCAGCTTACTTCACTTCTGCGAAGAAGATCCCGCATCTGCAACTACTATTCTGTAGATGCGGCTACACCAGCACCAGACATTCCTTCAGCAATCTAACAAGAGATAAAATGATCCGAACCACGTGTGCATCTCACCGGAGCCACTTAGGACCCCGTTTGGATATACCAACAAGTCCCATAACATAATATGGATCTACTCGAGGCCTCAAATCACAAATAACAACATCAAAATGATGAATCGCGCCTCAATTAAAACTTAAATGAATTTTTAAACTTTTAACTTCCAAAACTTGTGCTGAAATATATGAAGAAACTCGGAGATCCTTCCAGAATCGTGTTAGTTGATGATGTTCAGGTCACAAAGTAGCTATTATATGAAAAAACTCTCACTGCTATATGAGACAGACAGGTTCAGAGATTGAGAACTAAAAGATGTAGCTTCGGTATAAGTACTTTGGAGAAACAACAATGTGGAAGAAATGACTTGGGAGGCCGAAGAAGACATGAAGTCTAGACATCCCTACTTATTTCCTCCTCTAGAGAAGGGTCCGACTGAGACATCACAACCTTAATGTATGTGTATGGATTCTTGTATTAGTTATTGTCATTGGTCGTGTTAGGCCATTGTCATTATTGATGATTGTGGTCCTATGTGGCGTTGAATTATTGAGTTCTATACGAAAAGTTGGTAGTAGTAGTGTTACAAGGCGACTCTGCCAAAGTTATATAGATCCCGGGGAGTTAAACATTCAAGGACGAATATTTCTAAGGGGGAAGGATGTCACATCTCACGTTTTCATACGTTAAAGTTTTGTCTTTAGTTAATCGACGTAGACACGGGGATGAGAATATCTTGAGGTTAACGTGTTTATGCTATTTATAACAAGCGATAAGTAGGTGCATGAAGGATAAATGGTACATGAATTAAACAAAATGAGTTTCTTTGAAGGTTGTCAATTTGGGATGTAATACGGTCCGAGCTATAATACTCGATATTTATGGACTAGTACCATACAAGGTATCATATGACCATGATTGCATGCTGTAGAAAGTGTAATGATCTGACCGGTCGTTTCATGAGATACCGCTCCATTTTCCCCATTTCGTTTTCTTTACATGTTGTTCAACTGTATTTCATCGCATTGTGTGGGTTAGTTTGGGTTCAGAGTGGTTTGGTAGAGAAATGAGACACTTAGTCTCTTAAGTTGGCCTTTTAGTTGAAAAAGACAATTGGAATTTGACTTGTGGGTAAACGATCTTTGAATTTGGTTTTTACGATTCGAATAGCTTTGAGAGGTGATTTGGGACTTAGGAGCGTGATCGGAATGGGTTTTGGAGGTCCGAAGTAGATTTAGGATTGAATTGGCGAAATTGGAATTTTGACGTTTTCTAGTTGATACGGGAGATTTTGATATAGGGGTTGGAATGGAATTCCGGAAGTTGGTAGGTCCGTTGTGTCATTTTTGACGTATGTGCAAAATTTTAGGTTATTCGGACGAGGTTTGATAGACTTTTTGATCAAAAGCAGAATTCAGAAGTTTTTGGAGTTCTTAGGCTTGAATCCGTGGTTAATTTGATGTTCCAGTGTTGTTTTAGGTGTTTTGAATATTGGTATAAGTTTGGATAGTGGTATATGACTTCTCTGTACTTTTGGTTGAGGGCCTGGGGGCCTCGGGGTGATTTTGGATGGTTGACAGGGAGTTTGGATGTTTGGAGCAGCTGCAAAATTTTTTCTGCTTCTGTTGTTTTCGCACCCGTGGATCTGCAAGTGCGATGCCGCAGATGTGTTTTAAGGGCTGCAGATGCGACCAAAGTGGAAAAGGCCAGGAGCCGCACATGCGGAGCTCTGGCGCACCTGCGAAAGTGCAGTTTTTCAACTATGAGAACCTCATCTCATACTGTGTCACAACCATATCTCCCTGTCGCAACTGCTCGAACTACCTGCGTAGCTCCTCCCTACGGGACTGTGGCACATACTTCTCCAAAAAGAGAATGGAGAATTGCTGTCAGGTAAAGGGCGCCGCACCAATAGGATTATAAACCTCCCACCAAGTGAAGGCAGCTCCAGTAAACTAAAAAGTAGTAAATGCGACCCCGCTGGTCTCCAGAATACCCACGGTGCGAAGAATCCTCTAACATCTATCCAAGAAACCTTGGGCATCCTCGCCCTTTGTACCACTGAAAGTCGGAGGCTGAAGTCTACCAAGCGCTCTAATCTGCGTTGCTCGTCCTCTGGAATAACCGGAGCTACATAAGCCTGAGCAACTACCACCAGCTGGGTTGGTGGTGCCTCTGGTGTCTGCAATCCCTGAACAACCTGCTCGGGTGTACGAGCGATAGGAGTCTGAGTGCCTTCCTCGGCCTGAGAAGTGGATGCGATAGTAGAAACTACGAACGCCTGAGCAAGACTAGTGCACACGATCAAGATCTGAGCGAAGGTCTCCTGAAGACCCGGAATGACAATAGGCATAACCGATTCCTGAGCTGGTGCTACAGGAGCTTCCACAACTGGGACCTGATCCTGAGCTAAGGTTGCTGGTGGATCTGCAGGTGCTGCCCTAGCTGGTGTACGGGCTATACCCCTGCCCCTACCATGGCCTCGATCGCGTCCTCGGCCTCTAGTAGCCCCAGCTGGTGGTACTGGTGGTCGTCCATCCTGACCGGTAGCACGTGTCCTCACCATCTGTGAGAGAATAGAATGATAGAAGTTTAGTACTAGAATTAACAGATTCGCATGACAAGAATTCAAGAATATGACATTTTCCTACAAAAGAGAGAATGGAAAGGGACTCCTCCGTCTGCGGATGCAATAGATATACCTCAAAGTCTCTGGAAAATCGCCTTGCCTTAAGGGTAGTAGGCCTGAGTCGAAGTACCTGGATCTGCACACGAAAAACATGTGCAGGAAAGGGCATGAGTACACCACAGCGGTACCAAGTTGGTGACGTCCAAATCCACTGCTAAAAAGCAATAGACACGGTCGCAGCAATATAATTTACCCAACTATGAGTCGGGGTCGAATCCCACAGAGAACAATGTGTAGGCGATTGAGAATGTAAGAAAATTATCGCTAGTTGCGCAATGCCAAACACTAAGAATGTTGGTCGAAAAAGTGTTTTATATCTAAAATGCGGAAATATAAACTAACCTAGAAAGCAAATAAAATGATCAATGGCTACAAGTATGGTTGCATCGGGAATTACACTCAAGTAACGATCCAACGTATTTCACGATTTTACAAGTATGAGCGAGTTTATGTTAATTAGCCACGGATAATAATTCTTAAGTAGATTCTTCCGAAGACTAACAAGACTTCCTAATTGAATTATCCCTAAAACAATTAGAAGA
>MU729306.1:31785-79804 GCA_026770625.1 Nicotiana glauca
TTCAAGTGTTGGAAATAAATACTACACACTTAAATATTCAATACAAAGCAAGGAAATGAAGAAATAAACATAAATGGGTAAGAAAATCTTAACCACAAGCTTCAATCTTCAAGACCCAAGTGTGTGTGCAAAACCCTAGCTTCCAAAAATGTTCTCTCTAGTTCTATGTGGACTGAAAATAAGCCAAAGATCCTCTACAAATGAGTTGAATTGGGTATTAATGGATTTGGGGTAGAAAATGTGAAATTCCAGAACTGCCAGTCTTCACGCCTGATTTCTTCATCGCGTTCGCGAGCCTAGCTTCGCGTTCGCGAAGGCTTACCTCTTTCTGCTCATCGCGTTCGCGAAGGTTTCTTTTGCTCAACATCGCGTTCGCGTGTATACTACGCGTTCGCGTAGTACTAGTCTGTAAAGCTTCGCGTTCGCGTGTTACCTACGCGTTCGCGTAGGTTTGGCTGATGATTCAACGCGTTCGCGTGCCATTCTTTTGCGTTCGCGAAGAGTATTTCACTGGGCAGATTATTTTTTCCATTTTAGGTCCTTTTTGTCTTGTTTTCACTTGGTTTCTTCACCATTACTTCTAAATCACATACAACCTGTAAAATAGAAGTAAATGACATTAAATACACGATTTTATCACTCAAACATAGCAAAAGTATATGTTTAAAGACAAGATAAGTTGGTAAAATACCAACTTATCACAAGTAAGTGCCAAGACTAACCTCGGTCAGGTAATGACGAGGAAGTCCAGGGCCCTACCGGTCATATACAATATTATATAAGGAAAAGAAGAAGTATAAAACTAGCACGGGGTAATAAGAGTAGCAACAACTACAACAAAGACAAAATAATCATAGAAGGAATACAGTTCAACACATAGATAACAGCCGGGGATCTCCAGTATAACATCATGTAGTCCCAAATATAAATATCCAATGGATCTCCCGGGTGTCGTCCCGTAGTCCAACTCATAATGCGTAGGGAATCTCTCGGAATACCACAGCCGTAGTCCCACATATAAATACTCAGTACTGGGGAAATCTATCGAGATCAGTCCCGTAGTTCCAATGTAAAAGTGTAGGGGGATCTCCCGGAATACCACATTCGTAGTCCCAAATAAAATAGGCAAGGGGGGATCTCTCGGGATATCGCCCGTAGTCCCAAAATAAAACACAGCAGCAATACGAATAATATTAAATTCAATCCAATTTATACCAATGTAAAATAGGTATTTCTAGCCTAGCATGCTGCACATAATTCAAATAAGGCAATTTGGGCAAGTAACGCAGTTAAGTCACTTAGACGTGCTTTCCTAAACTAACAGTAGGCTTAAATTACAACTAGTAAAAATAGGGAAGAAAACGAAACCGTAGTTACTTGATGAAAATAGGATTTTCAACAATTACCACATGCACGCACTCGTCACCCACGTACAAGTCATTTCATACATCACTGTACCAATTCCTAAGGGGAGTCCCCCCACACAAGGTTAGGCAAGCCACTTACCTCGAACCAGCTCAATCAACTCAATACCACGTTCTTGCCACATCTCGGAATCAGATAAATTTTACAATTTAGGAATCTTCACACTCTCACGAGTTCATATATACAAAATTACTCCAATCTGCCATCAAAATCTTGATCAAAACTCAAAATTAGGCCTAAGAACTTTTCCAAATTTTCTCCAAATTTTCACCCCAAATTCGAATTTGAAGGATGAATTTAAGCATGGATTCATGGAAATTAATCAAAACCGAGTAAGAATTACTTACCTAAAAAGCTCTCCCGAAATCGTCAATCTCGAGCTCTTAAATCAAGTTCTAAGGTTTTGAAACTTAACCCTCAATTCTACCCTTTTTCTTATCAGTGAAACCGCATCTGCGGCTCCGGGACCACGCCTGCGGTCCCGCTTCTGCGTAGACCAAGTTGCACCTATGACTTCTCATTAAAGCCAAGCTTCCGCACTTGCAATCACATTTACGCAGATGTGGTGCCGCTTCTGTGGTCCTTGCTGGCTCTCCCCTTTTCCGCTTCTACAATGCCAACGCCTCTTATGCGGTTCCCCACCTGCAGCCCCCAATCGCAGGTGCGGTTATGACAGAAGATCAGCAGCTAAAGCTTCTCCAAACAACTTCCAAATCTTCCAACAACCTTACGAAATCATCCCGAGGCCCCCAGGACCTCAACCAAAAATACGAACAAGTCCTATACCACAATTCAAACTTGTGCCAACCTTTGGAACACTCAAAACAACATCGAATCATCAAAATATCCTCGGATTCAAGCCTAAGGATTCCAAAACTTCAAATTTCCGCTTTTGATCAAAAAGTCTATCAAACCTCGTTCGAATTACCTAAAATTTTGTGCACACGTCCCAAATGACACCACGGACCTACTCCAACTTGCGAAATTCCATTCCGACCCCGATATCAAAATCTCACAATCGAACCGGAAACTTCAAAAATTTAACTTTCATCATTTGAAGCCTAATTAAGCTACAGCCCTCCAAAACACAATCTGAATACGCACCTAAGCCCGAAATCACCCAAAAGAGCTAACAGAATTGACGAAATTCCATTCCGAGGTCGTCTTTATACTGCTCTGACTTCGGTCAAAATTCTAAAGCTTAAGCTCTCATTTAGGGACTAATTGTCCCAAAACAATCTGAAACTCAAAATGAATCCTCCCAACGACTCACAATAGCAAAATATGTTCTGCCCCACTAATACCGCATCTGCAGAAAAAACCATCGTGCATGTAAACTCGCACATGCGGTCCCAGGTGCGCACCTGTGAAAATCACTTATCCGCCCCATCTCGCACCTGCGCTTGTCATGCTATTTGGTTGGTTTCTACGGATAGAGAGAGGATCATGAGGTTTGTTGATGGCCTCACCTACCAGCTTCAGATTCTCATGACCAGGGAGAGGGTGTCAGGTTCTACTTTTGAGGAGGTTATTGATATCTCTCACAAAATTGAGTTAGTTCGCTGCCATGAGCGAGAGGAGAGGGAGGCCAAGAGGCCTCGGGGATTTGGTAGTTTTGGAGGTGCTCCTTCGAGGGTTAGTTTCAGCACGGCAGAAGCCGCCCATTCAGGCATGCTCAGTCAGCTCGCCCAGGTTATCGTGGGGCATCATCTGACTATGGTGATCATAGGTTTTAGTAGGGTCATTCCTCACTCAATGCCCTTCTAGCCTAGAGTTCGTCCCGTGCTCCATCAGTTCAGGGCTCTTCTATGCCAAGTGCATTTGCTAGTTATTCTGGTGCTAGGGGTTCCGTTCAGTCCCCGTCTCCAGCACTAAGGAGTTGCTATGATTATGGAGAGTTGGGGCATATGTGGAGGCGGTGTCCTCGTCGTCTTGGGGGTTCATCTCAACAGAGGAGTCAACCACCAGTTACTTCACCACTCACCGACCAGCTAGGGATAGATGATAGTCATCTAGAGGTCACCCGAAAGGGGGGGGGGGTTTCAATTAGGTGGTGGTCAGGCCCATTTCTATATACTCCCAGCTAGACCTGTTGCTATTACTTCAGATGCGGTGATTATATGTATTGTCTTAGTCTTCCACAGAGATGCCTCTACGTTATTTGATCTTGGTTGCACTTTTTTATATGTTTCATCATATTTTGCCTATTATTTGGATATGCCCCATGAGTCTTTTGTTTCATCTGTTTATGTATCTACTCCAGTGAGTAATACTATTGTTATGGATCGTGTGTACCAGTCGTGTGTGGTGACCTCCGGAGACCCGAGTGGATCTTTTGTTACTTTGTATGGTGGATTTCGATGTGATCTTAGGCATGGATTGGTTATCCCCATGCCGTGCTATTCTGACTATCATGCTAAGACAATGACGTTAGCAATACCGGGTGTCCACGGATTGAGTGGTAAGGTTCCACTAATTTTGTCCCCAATAGGGTGATTTCATTCTTGAAGGCCCAGCGGATGGTTGGGAACGATTTTCTTTCATACTTAGCCTTCATGAGGGATGTTAGTGTAGAGGCTCCTAATATTGATTCTGTTCCGGTTGTGAGGGATTTTCCCGATGTGTTTCCTGTAGATCTTTCGGGCATGCCCCCAGACAGGGATATTGATTTTGGTATTGACCTGGTGTCGGGCACTCAGCCCATCTCTATTCCACCGTATCGTATGGAACTAGAGAAATTGAAGGAGTTGAAGGAGCAACTTCAGGAACTCCTTGATAAGGGGTTCATTCGGCCTAGTGTTTTGCCGCGGGGTGCGCCTGTTCTGTTCGTGAAGAAGAAGGATGTCATTATGGGGATGTGCATTGATTACATGCAATTGAACAAGGTTATAATTAATAACAAGTATCCCCTACCTCGCATTGATGATTTGTTTGGCCAGCTTCAGGGAGCGAGGGTGTTCTCCAAGATTGATCTCCGTTCAAGGTATTACCAGCTGAAGTTCAGGGACTTGGATATTATTAGGATAGCTTTCAAGACCAGATATGGTCACTATGAGTTTCTTGTGATGTCTTTCGGGCTGGCCAATGCCCCAGCAACATTCATGCATTTGATGAACAACGTGTTCCAGCCTTATCTCGACTCGTACTTTATTGTTTTTATTCATGATATTCTAGTATACTCACGTAGTTAGGAGGAGAACGCGGAGCATTTGAGAGTTGTGTTGCAGAGATTGAGGGAGGAGAATCTTTATGCAAAGTTCTCCAAATGTGAGTTTTGGCTTAGTTCAGTGGCTTTCTTGGGGAACATGGTGTCTAATGAGGGTATTTAGGTAGATCAGAAGAAGATAAAGTCGGTTTAGAGTTGGCCCACGCTGTCCTCAGCCATAGAGATTTTCAGTTTTCTTGGTTTGGCGGGTTATTACCATCGGTTCATTCTGGAATTTTCATCTATTGCATCACCCTTGACCAAGTTGACTTAGAAAGGTGCTCCATTTCAGTGATAAGATGAGTGTGAGGCGAGCTTTCAGAAGCTCACGACTACCTTGACCTCGACTCTAGTGTTAGTTTTGCCATCAGTTTCAGGTTCATATACACTATATTGTGATGCCTCGAGGGTGGGTATTGGGTTATGTTAATATAGGGGGTGGGTAGAGTTTTGCTTATGCTTCTCGTCAGTGGAAGCCCCACAAGAAGAACTACATTGTTCATGATTTAGAGTTGGCTGCCATTGTTTACGCGTTAAAGATTTGGAGGCATTACTTGTATGGTGTGTCCTGTGAGGTGTTTACTTATCATCGTAGTCACTAGTACTTGTTCAAGTAGAAGGATCTCAATTTGAGGCAGCGGAGATGGTTGGAGCTGCTAAAGGACTATGATATTACTATTTTGTACCATCCGGGGAAGGCCAATGTAGTGGCCGATGCTTTGAGCCGGAAGGCAATGAGTATGGTCAGTCTTGCATTTATTCCTATTGGGGAGAGACCTCTTGCAATTGATGTTCAGGCCTTGGCCAATCGGTTCATGAGGTTGGATATTTCGGAGCCCAGTCGGGTATTGGCTTGTGTGACTTCTCGATCTTCCTTATTTGATCGCATCAGAGAGCGCCAATATGATGATCCTTATTTTATTGTCCTTAAGGATAGAGTTAAGCACAATGATGCCAGAGATGTGACCATTGGTGATGATGGGGTGTTGAGGATGCAGGGCTGTATTTGTGTGCCCAATGTGGATGGGCTCCGGGAGTTGATTCTGGAGGAGGCCCATAGCTCGTGTTATTCCGTTCATTTGGGTGCCATGAATATGTATTAGGATCTGAGACAACATTATTGGTAGAGGAGGATGAAGAAAGATATTATGGAATTTGTAGCTCGGTGTTTCAATTGTCAGTAGGTGAAATACGAGCATCAGTGATCGGGTGGCTTGCTTCAACAGATGGATATTCCAGAGTGGAAGTGGGAGCGGATCACTATGGACTTTGTAGTTGGGCTCCCACGGACTTTGAAGAAGTTCGATGCTATTTGGGTGATTGTAGATAGGCTGACCAAATCTGCGCACTTCATTCTTGGTTGTACTACCTATTCCTCAGAATGATTGGTAGAGATCTATATCAAGGAGATTGTTCACTTGCATGGTGTCCCAGTTTCCATCATTTCGGATAGAGGCACTCAATTTACTTTGCAGTGTTGGAGGGCCGTGCAGAAAGAGTTGGGTATTCAGGTTGAGTTGAGCATAATGTTTCACCTTTAGATAGATGGGCAGTCCAATCGCACTATTCAGATATTGGAGGACATGTTACGCGCTTGTGTGATTGACTTCGGTGGTTTATGGGATCAGTTTCTACCGCTCGTAGAGTTTGCTTATAACAACAACTACTAGTTGAGTACTTAGATGGCTCCATATGAGGCTCCATATGAGGCTCTATATAAATGGCGGTGTAGATATCCTGTTGGATGGTTCAAGCCGGGTGAGGCTAGGCTTTTGGGTATGGACTTAGTGCAGGATGCTTTGGACAAGGTGATTCAGGAGAGGCTTCGTACAGCGCAGTCGAAACAAAAGAGTTATGCTGATAGGAAGGTTCGTGATGTGTCTTATATGGTTGGGGAGAAGGTTCTGCTTAAGGTTTCACCCATGAAGGGTGTTATGAGATTTGGAAGAAGGGTAAATTGAGTCCTCGATTCATTGGGCCTTTTGAGGTGCTTCGGAGGATTGGTGAGATGTCTTATGAGCTTGCTTTGTCACCCAACTTGTCGAGCATGCATACAGTATTTCATGTTTCTTTGCTCCGGAAGTATATTGGGGATCCGTGTCATGTTCTGGATTTCAACATGGTTCAATTAGAGGGTGATTTGACTTATGATATGGAGCCAACAACTATTTTTGAGCATCACGTTTGAAAGTTGAGATCAAAGGATATAGCTTCCGTGAAAGTGAACTGGAGAGGTCGGCCCGTGGAGGAGGCTACCTGGGAGACCGAGCATATATCCTTATCTATTTGAGGCTTCAGGTATGTTTCTTGACTCATTCGAGGACGAACGTTTGTTTAAGATGGGGAAGATGTAATGACCAGCTGGTCGTTTCATGAGTTACCGCTCTGTTTTTCCCATATATTTTCTTCTTTACATGTTGTTCAACTCTATTTCATTACATTGTGTGGGTTAGTTTGGGTTCGCAGTGGTTTTGTGGAGAAATGAGACACTTAGTCTCTTAAGTTGGCCTTTTAGTTGGAAAAGTCAATAAAAGTTGACTTGTGGGTAAACGATCTCGGAATTTGGTTTCTATGATTCAGATAGCTTTGAGAGGTGATCTGGGACTTAGGATCGTGATCGGAATGGGTTTTGGAGGTCCGGAGTAGATTTAGGCTTGAATTGGTGAAATTGGAATTTTGGCATTTTTTGGTTGATAAGGGAGATTTTTATATAGGGGTCGGAATGGAATTCCGGAAGTTGGAATAGGTCTGGTGTGTTATTTTTGACGTGTGTGCAAAATTTCAGGTCATTCGGACGAGGTTTGATAGACTTTTTGATCAAAAGCAGAATTCGGAAGTTTTTGGAGTTTTTAGGCTTGTATCCGTGGTTGATTTGATGTTCCGATGTTATTTTAGGTGTATCGAAGATTGGTATAAGTTTGGATAGTGGTATATGACTTGTCCGTACTTTTTATTGAATGTCCTTGGAGCCTCGGGGTGATTTTGGATGGTTGACGGGGAGTTTGGATGTTTGGAGTAGCTGTAGAATTTTTTCTGCTTCTGTTGTTTCTGCCCCTGCGGATTGGTGACCACATGTGCGATGCTGCAGATGCATTTTAAGGGCCGCAAATGCAACCAAAGTGGAAAAGCGTAGGAGCCGCAGATGCAGAGCTTTGCGCCATCTGGGATAGTGCAGGTGCGAGTTGGGCGGATAAGTGATTTTTGCAGGTGCGCACCCGGGACTGCAGGTGCGATGGTTTTGACTGCAGATGCGGTATTACTGGGGAAGAACATATAAATAATGGACTTCACGATTTTCAGCTCTTCTTCACCATTTGTATATCAATTTTGGGAGCTTTTTGGGAGATTTAGAAGAGGGAATTCAAGGGAACTTCGTTGAGGTAAGATTGTTGAACCTAAAACTCATTTCTGTAGTGT
The DNA here is from genome assembly GCA_026770625.1 of Nicotiana glauca. Lineage (NCBI taxonomy): Eukaryota > Viridiplantae > Streptophyta > Magnoliopsida > Solanales > Solanaceae > Nicotiana > Nicotiana glauca. The sequence continues at coordinate 39,833 of MU729306.1, forward strand.
TATTTTATGGATTAGGCTTGTAATTTATGGAAATTAGTGGTTGAAATTGAAGAACAAGGTCTTGAAATTGGAGACCTTTGTTTTGGGATTTGAAAGGCCGTTTGTGGTGAGATTTTTTTATATTTTATAGTATGAACTCGTGAGAGTGTAAGGATTCTATTGATGTGACTTTTAGCGGATTTCGATACGTGGGCCCGAGGGTCGGGTTTGGTCAATTTCAGATTTTTTGGTGTAAATTTGTTATATTCGAGTGGGCTTTGTTCCTTTAGCATATATTGATGAGTATATTCTTGTTATGGATAAATTTGGAGCATTCGGAGGCCGATGCAAGAGGTAAGGGCATCACATGCTAGAATTTGGACCGGATTGAGATATGTAATGATTGTAAATGCTATACTGAGGGTATGAAATCCCGAATTTCACATCGTTGTGCTATATTGAGGTGACATACACGCTAGATGACGAGCGTGGGGTCGTGCACCATTTGAGATTGTGACTTGGTCCATCTCGTACGACTATTAAGTCACGTATTTAAATTGGAAACTATTTGTTATTATTTTATTTGGGAAAGTATTACTACGTTTGGGGATGAATGCCGTACTTGGACCTTGTGCCGACTATTTTGGATCCTTAGGGGCTTTTTAATATTATTCCTCACTGTTTGACTCATGCTTATACTCAGTCATGCTGCATTCTACTATTTTCATAACTCAGCCATATTTACTCTGTTTTAATATTTTAAATGATATTTTGGGCTGAGCATCGAGTTATACTGTTGCCCGAAGGGTTTGAGTGAGTTTTGACTGAGTGAAGCTGAGGGCCTATGTTGTGAGGATATTATGGGATTGGGATGCATGCTGCAACGTGTTATACTGATTTGTGATATATGAGAGGCCGAGGACCTGATATGTTATGCCACGAGATGGCTTATATTAGCGCTTGGGCTGTAAGAGCCCCTTCGGAGTGTGTACACCTCCAGTGAGCGCGGGTACCTAGTGTGAGATGTGATATTGCCCGAGGGGCTGTTGTTGATTCATGTTATTGCCCGAGGGGCTGATACAAGTGATTGTGAAATAGCTCGAGGGGTTGATCCTATTGATATTTTGCCCGAGGGGCGGTTATGGTACATGTTTTGCCCGGGGGGTTATTTTACGTTTCTATACTTTTACTCGCCGCTTCATCACTTCTTTGAAACTATTGAAAAATGTATAAAAAATGGTTTACTGAACCGAGATGTTTTTACAAGTTTACTGTTTTTACTACATTGTTTGGATTTATACTATTTTGTTGTAGCGTTATAACGTGGCTTGCGTGTTTTCTTACTTCTCAGCTGCCTTTACATTTATTACTTACTGAGTTGGCATACTTACATTACTCCCTGCACCGTGTGTGCAGATTCAAGAGTCTCGGGTCACGCTAGCGAGTGCTGATTTGTCATCCAGTAGGCTTTTGGAGTTGACTAGGTAGCTACTTGGCGTTCGCAGCCTAGTGCTTCTCCTTCATATCTTATTTAGCTTGTATTAGCTTTGTTTCAGACTATGTTGTCTTTTTTTTCGTATTTCTAGATGAGTTGTAGTTGCTCATACTGGTGGCACCCCGATGTCGGGCTGTATTTTGTTTCTGCACTATTCTATTCTACCTTACATTTTGGGATTTTAGCTTATTAATGACTTTTAAATGACTTAATATATTAATTACAAGAAATTTCAATTCTAGACCACCTAATATGTTAATTACAAGACATTTCAATTCTAAGACACCTAATATGTTAATTACAAGACACTTCAATGCTAAGACTTTCAATACAAACAAGACTACACTCAGACGTGAGCTTTTGCACATTAGCAACGTGATTTCTTACCAATTTCCTACAAATTCCTACAAAAACACTACAACGTGATTTCTTCAACCAACAAGATTTCTTAGCACATTAACAAACGTGAGATTTTGTGATTCTAAAGGAGTACGGTGTAACCTTTTCCAAGAATATCATACAGATTTTTCCAACTTCAGGTATGTTGAAGCTATCCCTTCTTTCTTTTTGGCATGATCCAAATGATACAAGAAGAAACGAGCAACCGCACATCTTTCATAAACGACTCTATTCATATAAATACTAGGGGTCTCTATGTTCTTGATTTTCCATGGGACATATTATTATATCTTCTGTTCATGAGTCTCAGAATATACGCAGTTGATAAAGTTTATCCAAAAGGAATATTGAGATTATTATCGTATTTTCAAGCATTTCATTCATTTATACATGTACATTGATCCATGACCAGATGGAGTTACATATATATATATATATATATATATATATATATATATATATAAATGTTACGGTATTATATACGTACCACCACCTGATCAGTTGGTATATGTTGACGATTTTGCCCACAGTGGCCGAGATGATATGATGGGATGCCCTTAGAGGCTTGATAATGTTATGTACACCTATACCTATGCATGACACGACATCTACATGCATGTGCATGATATTATAACCGTTTCAGGATTTGCAAAGTTATTTAGACTTACAGACAGAATTTCTTATTCCATGTTTCATCTATGTCTGTTATTTACTGATTTTCATGCCTTACATACTCAGTACATTATTCATACTGATATCTCTTCTTAGGAATCTTGATCGGCAAGAGTTGGCATGCTCCACTTGATCCGAAGCTGCTTCTGATTTTGGTACGATATGCTTGTATACATATATGGGTATGATATGGCCCAGTCCTGTCCTTGTAAAGTTGTATTTTCTATTAGAGGTCTGTAGACAGTTATGTATAATTGGATAGTATGTGGCCTTGTTGGCTTCCAGTTTTGGATATATAATTGTCTATAGCAGCCTTGCCGGCTCGCCCACTGTATTTCGCATGTATATGCACATATGTCTTTTGAATAGGTTTTCCTCACGTATGTTATTCATGTTTATATCTTGAAACGCATGCTTAAGGATGTTCGACAGGTAGGACTTAGGCACCCGTCGCGGCCCATCGGTTTGGGTCGTGACATAGGGCCCCACCATACTAATAAATACATGTCCTAATCATACTGACCAAATAAGCAACTCCGGAGTAAATGGAGCGCACCAACACTTTCCGCTGAGCTGATATCCTATTTGGAGGACTTTGATCCTGTCTATCGGGACCGCGGGCATGAAACACAGCGTCCCCAGGTAAAAGGGATGTCAGACAAACAATGTACCGAGTATGTAAGGAATGAAAATTAGTAAATAATAGACATGAGAGAAATATGGAGTAGAAGATTTGACATGCAAATCTGGATAACTCTGTAAATCATGAAATACTTATAGTGTCATGCATATGCGTATGAATGTCATGTCGTGCATAGGTACGTATGTTCATAACATCATCACGCCTCTGAGGGCATCCCATCATATCATCTCGGCCACCGTGGGCAAAATCATCAACGTATACCAGCTGATCAGGTTGTGGTGCGTATATAACGCCGTAACATTTTTCTATATCCTATATACATATATATACATATATACACATAATAACGCCATCTGATCATGTGTTAATGTACCTGTATGAATGAATGCAGTGCATTAGAAGTACGTCAATAAAATATCTCGGAACGTCATACGACCATTATACCTTTGATTAATCTCATGAAGTAAATTTTATCAACTTACCTATTTTTTGAGACCCGTGAACAAATGATAGAATAATGGAACATATGGGGAATGAAGAACATAGGCATCTCTTTATTTCTATGAATAAAGTCATGTATGAAAGTTGTGTATTTGCTCGTTTCGTTTGTATTGTATAGATCATGCCAAAAGAAAATAAGGAATAGCCTTAACATACCTAAGCCGATTCTCTTGACGATTCTTCCAACACCCATCAAACGCGTCAAAACATGTGACATTAAGATCGTAGTAGGGAAAAATCCGTATGATATATTTGAGAAAGATTGCACCGTACTCCTTTAGAATCGCAAAATCCCGTTGCTATTACCTTATGAAATCTCGTATGAAGTTTTATAGCAAATTCCATATGATCACTTTGTGAATTTGATCACAACCTTGTAAGATAGTTACTGAAGCAATAACTTTAGAGCCTTTATGGCTTTTTGTGAATTCCATCTCTTTGTGAGCAATGCAAATCTTCAATTTAAGAAGTCATCTTTCAATCTTTTCTTTAAAGAATTCCACCTTGCAAAGTTAATTCAAGAGTCACCTAATATATTTCCATGTAGCTGCCACGTTTTGACTTAGTCTTTATCCAAAAGACTTTAATTAATCAACCACTACTTATTGATTAACTTATTAATTCCCCCCCATTATCCAATAATTCATATAATTAAGGATTATTGTAAATTATTTAAAATACTACTCACTTTTAACATATCTTATATATCTTACTATCATGGTCATGTGGTACCTTGTATGACACAAGTTCATAAATATCGAGTATTTTAGCTCGGGCCATATTTTATCCCAAAATATCAAACTTTGACAAAATTTCATTTTCTTTGATTTGCTTACCCTCTCACCTTCACGAATTTAATCATCACTTGTTTGAAATAGCATAATGCTTATAATCTCAAAATAATCTCATTCTCGAACTTACGTAATTAGCTTATCACGAAAATTTAACGTATGAAAAAAATACGGGATGTAACATCTCATTTTTGAGCTTTTATCAATTTATTTATGGCTTACTTCTATGTATGAAAACATGGGGTGTAACATGCTCAAAATGACTGATCGGGCCATTACACTGCCCCTTCTCCTTAGTTGACCTTGAACCCATGTAAACTGCTTGTGAGTATGTGGATCAGCTTCGAGTTCTTCAATGAGGTGTTTCAATTGTTGGTTAGAATTCCAGCTATCAATTATGGCTTGGAAAAGATTAGTGTCACCGGTTCTTCAATGAGGTGCATCAATTGCTTTGTTCTCCACTCCCTTTTGTAGTCTATGGAATAGTCAAACGACATCAGTTTGGTTAGCCACAACATGCAAATCTGTGTAGTCTTCTGTAGTAGAAGACTACACAGATTTGACATACAAATCTGGAGTAGAAGACTTGACATGCAAATCTGGATAACTCTGTAAATCATGAAATACTTATAGTGTCATGCATATGCGTATGAATGTCATGTCGTTCATAGGTACATATCATAACATCATCAAGCCTCTGAGGGCATCCCATCATATCATCTCGGCCACCATGGGCAAAATCATCAACGTATACTAGCTGATCAGGTTGTGGTGCGTATATAACGCCGTAATATTTTTCTATATCCTATATACATATATATACATATATACACATAATAACACCATCTGGTCATGTATTAATGTACATGTATGAATGAATGCAGTGCATTAGAAGTACGTCAATAAAATATCTCGAAACGTCATACGACCATTATACCTTTAATTAATCTCATGAAGTAAATTTTATCAACTTACGTATTTTTTGAGACCCGTGAACAAATGATAGAATAATGGAATATATGGGGAATCAAGAACATAGGCATCTCTATATTTCTATGAATAAAGTCATGTATGAAAGTTGTGTATTTGCTCGTTCCGTTTGTATCGTATAGATCATGCCAAAAGAAAATAAGGATTAGCCTTAACATACCTAAGCCGATTCTCTTGACGATCCTTCCAACACCCGCCAAACGCGTCAAAACATGTGACATTAAGATCGTAGTAGGGAAAAATCCGTATGATATTCTTGAGAAATATTGCACCGTACTCCTTTAGAATCGCAAAATCCTGTTGCTATTACCTTATGAAATCTCGTATGAAGTTTTATAGCAAATTCCATATGATCACTTTGTGAATTTGATCACAACCTTGTAAGATAGTTACTGAAGCAATAACTTTAGAGCCTTTATGGCTTTTTGTGAATTCCATCTCTTTGTGAGCAATGCAATTCTTCAATTTAAGAAGTCATCTTTCAATCTTTTCTTTAAAGAATTCCACCTTGCAAAGTTAATTCAAGAGTCACCTAATATATTTCCATGTAGCTGCCACGTTTTGACTTAGTCTTTATCCAAAAGACTTTAATTAATCAACCACTACTTATTGATTAACTTATTAATTCCCCCCCATTATCCAATAATTCATATAATTAAGGATTATTGTAAATTATTTAAAATACTACTCACTTTTAACATATCTTATATATCTTACTATCATGGTCATGTGGTACCTTGTATGACACAAGTTCATAAATATCGAGTATTTTAGCTCGGGCCATATTTTATCCCAAAATATCAAACTTTGACAAAATTTCATTTTCTTTGATTTGCTTACCCTCTCACCTTCACGAATTTAATCATCACTTGTTTGAAATAGCATAATGCTTATAATCTCAAAATAATCTCATTCTCGAACTTACGTAATTAGCTTATCACGAAAATTTAACGTATGAAAAAAATACGGGATGTAACATCTCATTTTTGAGCTTTTATCAATTTATTTATGGCTTACTTCTATGTATGAAAACATGGGGTGTAACATGCTCAAAATGACTGATCGGGCCATTACACTGCCCCTTCTCCTTAGTTGACCTTGAACCCATGTAAACTGCTTGTGAGTATGTGGATCAGCTTCGAGTTCTTCAATGAGGTGTTTCAATTGTTGGTTAGAATTCCAGCTATCAATTATGGCTTGGAAAAGATTAGTGTCACCGGTTCTTCAATGAGGTGCATCAATTGCTTTGTTCTCCACTCCCTTTTGTAGTCTATGGAATAGTCAAACGACATCAGTTTGGTTAGCCACAACATGCAAATCTGTGTAGTCTTCTGTAGTAGAAGACTACACAGATTTGACATACAAATCTGGAGTAGAAGACTTGACATGCAAATCTGGATAACTCTGTAAATCATGAAATACTTATAGTGTCATGCATATGCGTATGAATGTCATGTCGTTCATAGGTACATATCATAACATCATCAAGCCTCTGAGGGCATCCCATCATATCATCTCGGCCACCATGGGCAAAATCATCAACGTATACTAGCTGATCAGGTTGTGGTGCGTATATAACGCCGTAATATTTTTCTATATCCTATATACATATATATACATATATACACATAATAACACCATCTGGTCATGTATTAATGTACATGTATGAATGAATGCAGTGCATTAGAAGTACGTCAATAAAATATCTCGAAACGTCATACGACCATTATACCTTTAATTAATCTCATGAAGTAAATTTTATCAACTTACGTATTTTTTGAGACCCGTGAACAAATGATAGAATAATGGAATATATGGGGAATCAAGAACATAGGCATCTCTATATTTCTATGAATAAAGTCATGTATGAAAGTTGTGTATTTGCTCGTTCCGTTTGTATCGTATAGATCATGCCAAAAGAAAATAAGGATTAGCCTTAACATACCTAAGCCGATTCTCTTGACGATCCTTCCAACACCCGCCAAACGCGTCAAAACATGTGACATTAAGATCGTAGTAGGGAAAAATCCGTATGATATTCTTGAGAAATATTGCACCGTACTCCTTTAGAATCGCAAAATCCTGTTGCTATTACCTTATGAAATCTCGTATGAAGTTTTATAGCAAATTCCATATGATCACTTTGTGAATTTGATCACAACCTTGTAAGATAGTTACTGAAGCAATAACTTTAGAGCCTTTATGGCTTTTTGTGAATTCCATCTCTTTGTGAGCAATGCAATTCTTCAATTTAAGAAGTCATCTTTCAATCTTTTCTTTAAAGAATTCCACCTTGCAAAGTTGATTCAAGAGTCACCTAATATATTTCCATGTAGCTGCCACGTTTTGACTTAGTCTTTATCCGAAAGACTTTAATTAATCAACCACTACTTATTGATTAACTTATTAATTCCCCCCATTATCCAATAATTCATATAATTAAGGATTATTGCAAATTATTTAAAATACTACTCACTTTTAATATACCTTATATATCTTACTATCATGATCATGTGGTACCTTGTATGGCACAAGTCCATAAATATCGAGTATTTTAACTCGGGTCATATTTTATCCCAACATATCAAACTTTGACAAAATTTTATTTTCTTTGATTTGCTTACCCTCTCACCTTCACGAATTTAATCATCACTTGTTTGAAATAGCATAATGTTTATAATCTCAAAATAATCTCATTCTCGAACTTACGTAATTAGCTTACCACGAAAATTTAACGTATGAAAAAAATACGGGATGTAACATCTCATTTTTGAGATTTTATCAATTTATTTATGGCGTACTTCTACATATGAAAACATGGGGTGTAACATGCTCAAAATGGCTGATCGGGCCATTACACTGCCCCTTCTCCTTAGTTGACCTTGAACCCATGTAAACTGCTTGTGAGTATGTGGATAAGCTTCGAGTTCTTCAATGAGGTGTTTCAATTGTTGGTTAGAATTCCAGCCATCAATTATGGCTTGGAAAAGGTTAGTGTCACCGGTTCTTCAATGAGGTGCATTAATTGCTTTGTTCTCCACTCCCTTTTGTAGTCTATGGAATAGTCAAACGACATCAGTTTGGTTAGCCACAACAGCTGGAAGCTAGTATGTAGATTTTGCTCTATAAGTAATTTTAAAGCATTCTGACCAGTTCTGATATTGTGACCATTTTGTTACTGCATGTGCAATGGCTAGTAGCTCTCTATCATAGACATATAATATTGCATGTCTAGGTGTTAGAGCTTTACTAATAAAAGCTATTGGATGGTCTTTGTGCATAAGTACTGCTTCTATACATGCATCAATTTGTACATTGAATGTTTTGTTAGCATCTTGTAAAGCTAGTACAGGAGCTTGAGTGAGTGCTTCTTTCAAATTTTCAAATGTTGCATTAGCTGATGGTGACAATTTGAAATTATCTTTCTTGGTCATATCAGTTAAAGGTTTGCAAATCATGCCAAAGCCCTTGATAAACCTCCTATAATAACCAGCTAGGCCTAGGAATCCTCTAAGCTGTTTGAGTGTTGTTAGAGTGGGCCAATTCCTTACAACTTCTATCTTTTGAGGATCAGTGGACACACCTTCAACTATGATGAAATGTCCCAAGTACTCAATCCTTTGAACACCAAATAAGCATTTGCACTTTTAGCAAGGACCTTATGCTTCCACATCTCTACAAAAATAGACTTCAAATGAATTAATGATCCTTTATAATACTGCTGTAGATGAGGATATCATCAAAGAAGACTAATACATGCTTTCTGAAAAAATTCTGAGAAATAAACTTCATCAATTCTTGAAAGCTTGCAGGAGCGTTGGATAGGACAAATGGGAATAGTCCACAAAAGGTCTTCATGTGAATCTTTCCTATTAGAACAACTGGTGAACCACATGGACTGTAGCTAGGTTGGATAATTCCTTAGTCTAACATTTGCTGCAAAAGGCCCTCAACAATATCTTTCTTAACTGAAGGATACCTATAGGGCCTTTATTCACAAGCTCAGTTCCACTTTGCAATATAATTGTGTTAGCTTGTATGGATCCACCAAATCGTATAGTACCTAGTCCTTTACAAGTTTCTGCTGAGAACACTTAATAAAGTAGTAAGTAAATGAGGCAGAGAATTTTTACGTGGAAAAATCCCGCACAAGGGGATAAAAAAACCACGACCTACCCTGTAGGTTTTTAATTTCACTAACTTGTAATCTTACCTATTACAAGCCACTTTACAATACTTCCGATTGTAAAGACTTCAAACTAACTTGTGGCACCTTTACCACAAGCCACTTTGTGACTATCCTAGTTACAAAGGCTTTATCTAACTTATGGTGCTATCACCACAAGCCACTTTGCAATACTACGATTACAATTTTTTTTCTTTATGACTAAAACTAGCCACAACCTAAACTAAACAAGCCTGAGGATTTACAAACAAGTTCCTAATCAGTAAACTTCTAAGTAAGTAGTTTTAGGTGATATTGTAAGTACATTAACAAGGTTATAACTCAACTAGGACACATATAATCAATCATTTTGGAACTGGTCCGTAGTGATGTTCAACCTTGTTCTTCAAGCTTGAAAGGATGATCTTTTATGTTTTAGCTAAAGGCTTGAATGAATAAATCTGAACCAATTCAGTGATGTTTTGTGTAAAATCCCCTTTGGTACATCTTGGTCACATCGCTTGAAATGATGTAAGTGCTTTGTTTGGTTAGAGAATGAGTGGGCTGACAGTGTGACGCAGTGCGGCAGAAACAGTGCCACCAGTCACTTCAATTACAGCTGTGTCCAAGTGACTTTGTGCTGCGATGTAGGAACTACATGAGCATCAGGTCCTTTTTTGGTTCCTATCTCCTATATCTGTGACAATTCATCTGTTACTGAAGTCCGTTGGAGCTTGCTCCTTATCAGAAAGTTTGTTAAATCATCAAAACATAAGGTAAGAATATTTAAGATCTATTAATTTCCCCATTTTTGATGATGACAAACTTAAACAGTTACAAGTTCAGAATTGAGGCATCAGAGAGCAGTGTCAAAGAGTTCCCCTTGAGACGATGCCCACATTCAAGAACCAGTTCCCCCTAAGTCCTATATTAGTCTTTCTTTTCCCCTCTTTTGGCTTCATTAAAAAGAATAAAAGTGCAAAGAAGTCTAGCCAAGCTAACGCATGCCACATATGTGCACACTAACATGAGTAAAAATAGAAGACAAACAAAAAGTACTAGACAAAATAAAAGAGGATTTATATTAATAATTTTAATATGCCTCTTCCTACAAAAGAAGGAAGAGGCAACTTGGACTTGGACACGGGAGTGGTAGTAATAGTACATCCCAACCACAAAAACACAAAAATAGCCACCAACTAACGACATAAACAGAGAAAGAAAAAAAGAACAAGCATAGCCAGAATACTGGTCACTGAAGGGAAGTATGGGGGAACTAGGAGGAAAAGGCTTGGAAGCTGCAGCAAGTGTTTGGAGAACAAGGTCTATTCGGGCGTTACCCGAATTTTGCTCGTTGAGCAGTTCAGTCTTCAGGTTCTCAACTTGTGCCCTGAGGTCAGCATTTTCTTGGGCCAAATGGATCACCTCATCGTTCGAAATGGGAACCGCCCGGGCTTGCTGGCCTTCCAGGATAACATTCCTGGCCTTCATTCTACGTATCTCCTCAGCTGCGCTATTTTGGGCATTGAGAGCTGAGACACAGTTGAAGTGCTTCCTATGCCCCCATACTTTTCAATGCACTCACACTCTTCCAAGGTTGTCTGTGAAAATGTCTGCTTACGGGTCCCTACTTTACCTATTCCCAGTGGAACCTCAAAGTATTTGAATACTTTGGTGAGCATGAATCCATAGGGAAGCCCGTGATTGCCATCCTTAAAATCAACCACTTTCCGCATATGCTCAATCATTATGGCAAGCAAACTCACAGGGTGGAAACCGTCCAATTGCTCCATCAAGAATAAATCTGATTTGGAAGTGATAGATTTCCGTTCCGCTCGAGGCAACAGGACTTTGTTAACCAGCTCAAACAACAACTGGTAGACAAGAAGCAGTGCTTTCTTGTGGATCTGGTCCCCTTTTTGATTGGAATTATCTTTCACTTGTCACACCTCCCTTTTTTACACGCTTACCCCGAAGGTTAAATGTATAAGGAAAATCCATTTAAAGTGACATTATTCGAAATGGGATTATTTATTTATTTTTTAGAGTCGCCACTTGGGATAGGATTGGCTTTTGGTGTCCCAAGTCACCGATTTAACTTAAATCCCAAATCGAGGAAAATTGTCGACTTCCCAATTGGAGTCTGCGAACTAGAAATTCTGTGTAAGGAATTCTGTTGACCCGAGGGAAGGTGTTAGGCATCCCCGAATCCTGTGGTTCTAGCACGGTCAATTAAATTATTATAGATGACTAAAATCTAATTTTTATATATGTTCCAACCTATAGTGACCTATAGTGCAATTTTATAATTATTTACCGCTTTTTAACTATTTTTACGAAAGTGAACGTCATTTAAAAATATATTTTCGGATCACGTCACATGAAATGCACTCGGATCCTCGACATATTCTTATTCGATGTTTTGGGATTTGGATTTGGGTCGCATGACATGCACACCCAGATTTAAGAAGGTAAAATTATTAAAAGCACGCCTAATGTGACTAACGTCTTTTTAACTTTGCGAAGGACCGTGAAACTCGCTAAACGACACGATCCGAATGCTAAATATTTTAATTAAGTAATTAATGAGGGCCTCGCAATTTGTATATTTTGTTTGGTGAGGCTCGTCTCATTTTTATTTAAAGGCCGACCGAAAGCAACTACGATTTTTCTATTTATTATTTGTCACTAAAAGGGTGTAATTAATTTATATTTATAAATTCGAGCCTCAAATTCAAGTCCGAATTCAAACAAAATGGAGAGCCCTCCTAATTTGAACCTTCCACCTAACTCGAATCCCAAATTTATATTTGTAAATTAATTCCCTATTTCTAACATAATTTTTAGAAGAGTTTTATGACTTTTAGCAATTTTTGGGCCTGGAAGGTTTGGCCCATGCCTGAAAGATATTCAGCCATGCCTTACGAGAGGCTAAATCCAAACCATTTTGGTCTATGCAAATATTGGGCTATCAGCTCTGGCCCATGGACAGGCCCAAGTCCAATGTTTTTGTTAAAAGATCAGCTTCACAACTGGATCCATCCATCATTTAGAGAGACAGGGTGCATGCAATCTGAAGATGGTAACAATTTACTCATACACATGATAAGAAAATGCATTCCAGCTATTCATGGACTAATAAATTTTACTCGAAACTGAAAGTTATTCACTGACTAAGATTGGATCAACAATGAAGATGGTACCAAATATATTTGACCCTCCAAGTTATGGCTATATGTGCTGTTATGGCTCCCTAAGGCTTCAAGACATCATTTAAATTCAATACTTAGAAGTAGGCCTAATTCAGCCTCACAATCTAATTACTCCTGGTTTCAACTAGACAAAATAAGAAGTCGAATTAGGCACTAATAGTCCTGAAATAATAGTCTATTGAACAATTTACCATTGAACCTACTGAACTTATTAAACAAATGGAACTTAAACAATCATTCTCAAACAAATTGAACCCATTATTACGAGATACCTTAGTAACAAAATAAAATCTAATTGAACACGATACTAAACTAACCTACGATACCACTGAATGAACACTTCAAATTAATAGTCTCAACAGACCTAGTCACACAATTCAAATTTATGTACATAGCATCAGAATTTAAATCTACAGTAACGAATAAGTCTATCATCACAGTCCAAACAGGCACAGTCTTCAGGAGCAAATGAAGGAGAATTTTTATTGCATATGCACTTCGAATCAGCACCAATACAACAGGATAAGAGTTAATACCTGGAATTATGGCAAAATAAAAGAAGAAGGAGAATCAGTAGCAAATAACAATGTAGCAGATGCAAACCAGCAGCAACAACGTAAAACTAATATCTAATCCCTGGATTAGTATCAAATGAAACTCAGCAGCTCAACAAACCAACAGATGGACTTGAAAACCCAAATTTAACTCGAAATTAAAGTCACACCCCTCCTGAAGTTTCAACAGTTAAGAACTCAAAAATTATCCTAGAAAATGCAATGTAACAGTTTTTATTTTTGGATTTTGAAAGTTTTTGTTGTTTTTGGGTTTTTTGGGTAGAGATTAAGATCTAAAAATGAAGGTTTATACTACAGGAATTCAGATTTGAACTCCTTTTGATTTTTGAAATTCAAATTTGAGTTTCAGCTTTTGAGAAGAGTATGTTTGGGGAAAATTATAAGCCAGTTTTGGGAATTTTTCAGAGATTCTAAACTTGTTAATCAAGGCACTAGGGATGCCTTTATAGGCAATAAATGGGGCAGAATGTTCTGGAAGGGTTTTCCTATTTTTCCCCCTTTTATTTTTAGAAATTGGCTATTAGACCTTAATTTTATGACTTGTTACCCAAGTTACTGCATTAAAAATGCAGAAACTTACACTAAGGCCCCCTTTTAGAAGGCCCTAGGATGTTCTTCTACCTATGAAATACCTATACTACCCTTGCTTGAGTTCTACAATTACCAAGTCTTAATAAACCAGCCCTTTTTGTGTGCCTAAACTACCCTTGATTGCCTCTAAAATCACCAACCCAACCAACCCCTTACTTTAGCTAAAAATCAACTATAGTTAATCCTAATGAGTCTAAATCAGCTATAACCAATCAACAAAACTAAAATTTAACTCTAACTAATACTAACCTTTGAACTAATGAGCAGTATACTATTAAGAACCGAGTAAAGTATCATAATAACACTCAACAAACCTATGATTAACTAACATCAATAAACTATAGAACTAATTCATGACAATGTCAACCAAGTGTGAATTTAACAAGTAACGACTAAACACTAATTCATGAATTTAGACTGCTATCAGTAAGAACAGAGGAGGAATCAAAAACAAAAATTTAAACGATAAACCCACCAATACTGATTACTGCCAAAACGGGTATAAGGAAAAGATGAACAAATGAAAATTATATTCAAATTAACTAAAGAAGTAGGAGAAACTCACCCATGCAAGGCTGGAATGGAGATTGAAGAATCGATTCGAGCCCCGCAATAATGTTAATCGTTTGTTCTACTCAAAGAACAAACGAAAAATGTTATTTCATGGCTCGAATCCAATACCAGACTCGTAAAAACAGGCAAAATCGAGCAAAAGTGCACTCCTAGGGTTCTGCCTTCTTTACGATTCGAGATTCGAGCAGTTCCGGTGGTATTCGAAGGGAAATGGTTGCGTATTTGGGTTGTGGAAGTTAAGGAGATTCAGGGGTGTAAGTTTGGTCGAATTTGGATGAGTTTGCGTTTTGGCCGGACTTTTCGATTTAAGATTCGAGAGTTTTGGTTAGGAATCGAGGGATAATATTTGGGGATTTGGAAAAAGGAGGAAAAGGGGAACTTGTGGTGAAATTTTGGGCGGATTTGGAGCATCGCCGCTGGCGGACGGCGGACGGCGGACGGCGGGGGTATGGTGGTGATACACCGGCGACTGGAGACGGGGAGGGGCTACGAGGAGGGTGATATATGTCTTAGGGTTTATGGGAATTTTCGGACACTCTTATTTTAATTCATGAATCAATCCGCACGTTGGATTTGAAGGTATGGACGGTTGTGATACATTGACGCCAAAACAACGTCGTTTTGGGCATCTCTGGACCGGATCGGGGACTGGGTTAGGCTGGAGTGGATTGGAGTGGGGTTTTGGGTACTTGGGCTTGGTTTAGTCCGAATTTTGGAGGGTTTTTGGGCTAGAGACTGGATTTTGGCCCAAAAAAATTGGTCTTTTATCAAGACCATGCCCTTTTAATCCTTTTATTCTCCCCCCCCTTTCTTTCCGTTTTGTATTTATTATATTTTTGTTTTTGTATTTTACTTATTATTATTTTTGATTTTCTGATTATATTATGTGCAATAAAAGTCCCAAATTAGATCTAAGATAATACTAATTAACTAATTTCTAATTTAAGAGAAAACTAAATAAAGTGTAAAATTTAAAATTATGAAAAGACTATTTTTGTTATTTTTCTCTTGTTTAAGTAATATTAATTGACTAAAATATTAAATCGAATTCTAAATGCAAGTGTACTATTTTTGTACTTTTTTATGAATTAAAATGCACACAAAAATGCAGACAAGACATAAAAGCATGCAATTAATTTCTAAAAATTCAAATAATAAAAGAAAAATTCTAACTCTAAAGTACTTATAGGAGTAAATTAAGCGTGACAAAAATCACGTGCTCACATCACTACTACATTGCGGAAGTTGTAGTGGCAGACATCTCGAACACTCGTCACTCCAACTGTAGGAACTTTCAAAATTTCCCCAAGCACTTTTACATCAAATACAATGGCCACACCATTGACCAAAGCACAAACATGGTCAGTATCCACCGGAAACAAGCTGGAAAAGAAACTCTGGACCTCCCCTGCATACACTGTGGGAGCATCCACGTAGAAAAGATGCATCCGCTATTGAAACTCCACCATTTCCAGGATTTGACGCATCCCGACCATTTTTGAGATTGTGGGATCAAACATGCGTCCCAGCAGAACTTTCTGGTACCTCAATCGCTTAGAGCCCAAGCAGACCTCACTTCGTGCTTTCTTTCTAGAACTAGGTTCTGCAACTGTTTCATACATGCGTTTCCTATATTTTTCTCCACTGACTTTACTTTTCCCTTTGGACTTGACATGAATATCCTCATCATTTGCTACCTTCTGCATTTTAGACTTGGAAATAGACCCTTTCTTCAGAGAAACAAACTCAGCCCTTTTTGAGGACCGCCTTACAAGGGAACTAGGTTCCTTAGGAGTTTCTTCTTCCACCTCAACAATAGGGATAACTTCATTACCTACAGGTACACTATCCTTCACCAGCTTTCGTCTTTTCTTTTTACTACTTTTCTTGCTCTTTTGGACAGCAGAATCGTAGGCCACTTTAACTTGGAGCCTGGTGGTGGTTCGCTTGATTTCAGACTCAGGAGTCGAAACAAGTCGTCGCTTACTGATGAATGAGTCAAGGGACACATTGTCTAGGTCTTCGTCACACTAGAGTGCATCTCTGGTCCTTGAATTTCTAGAGGCACAGCATCAAATGCAGGAAGAACACTGTCCTGGGGTTGAGACTCCTGACCTGGGTTTTTTTTTTAGAGGGATCAGGTTCTCCATGAGAACCCCCAGTAATGTATGGTACTACATCTCCCATAATGGTCTCTTCATCCCTTACACTTTGTGACACGTTGTTCTGGGAAATGATCTTATGCAATATCCCATCAGAGGATACCACAAACACCATCTTTTCTTTAACAATCGGTGCTGCCACGACCATGGAGTCAGCTGTAACAATGACGGAGTCCTTCATGATCTCAGTAATTTGACCTTGTTCCGCACTTGAGGTTTGACTGGTGTGGGCAATAGGAGACGGGGAGAACAAAATAGTAGTTTTCTAGTTGGAAGGAGGTTGGAAAGCTAGGGAAGAGGTGACCGTAGAGGTAGGATTGATAAAGGGTGACATTGACTCAGAGACATCGAGAAGCCCCATAGACGGGTCGGAGAGGGGTACAGATGATGCAGAAGGATCTGAACTTTTCTCGGCCATTGAGAGAGGTGATGTGAAGATTATTTCCCTTTTTTTGGGTGAAGTGAGAAAAGGTCTTATGTTGAAAAAGGGAAGAAGAGAGGGGTTTTTAAATAGAGAGGATAATTATGAAGGGAGAAGAATAGGCACCGGTTCTGAAAAGGCGGTTGGGCGTGGAAAATTATGATGTCTCAGAGGGAGATGGAACGTTTGAATTGAAGAGACGTGACAGGCGGATCTGAAAAGTTAATAAGAGGAAAGCTGTATTTTGTAACTTTTAAGACATGAATTAAGGGATGCCCACAACTACTAACCTTTTGTACAAGAACCTAGTTCTTGAGACACATTTCCGTCCTCAAGCTTCTTTAAAAAAAAAAAAAGCAATCCTCTTTTAACGGTCATGTACTGCATCTACTGCTTCTATGTTCATCATGCGTGTTTACCTGCAATGGTATTGAAATGAGTTAGACAGGGCCAGAAAACACTTTGAACCCATTATTTCTTAATAACACTAGCCAACTCAAGAAGGAATCTGGTCCTTAATTTGGTCTTAAAAGTCCTAGTTTTACTTTGTTCCTTTCAAACTATTCCCTACTGAGTGCCTTAGGGAAAATGTCTGCAATTTGATCATCCGTGCTGTAGAAGTTCATGCAGATCAACCTCTTCTCCACATTGTCTCTTAGAAAATGATGCTTCACATCAATATGTTTGGTCCTTTTATGTTGAACTGGATTCTTTGCCATGTTGAATGTGCTGGTGTTGTCACATAGGAGAGTCACACTCTCAGTGAGAACTCCAAAATCTTCCAGTTGCTGCTTGATCCACAAAAGTTGAGCACATTAGGATGCTGCAGCTACATATTCAGCCTCAGTTGTTGAAAGAGCCACTGAATTTTGCTTCCTTGTAACCCAAGAGATAAGACATGATCCCAAGAAGTGAGCCATCCCAGAAGTGCTTTTTCTATCCACAAGATAACCTGCATAGTCTGCATCAACATACCCAATTAGATTAAAATTGTCACTTGATGGATAGTATAGCACCAGGTCCTACGTGCCTTTAAGATATCTCAGTATTCTTTTGGCAACCTTCAAGTGAGATTCTTTGGGATTTGATTGAAACCTCGCACATAATCCCATGCTGAAAACAATATCAAGACGACTGGCAGTGAGATAGAGAAGAGACCCAATGATTCCTCTATACATTTTTGATTTACAGGAGATCCAGATTCATCCATGTCTAGCCGGGTGGCAGTTGCAATGGGAATGTCTATTACTTTTGATGCTTCCATGTCGAACGTCTTCAAGAGTTACCTGATGTATTTTTGCTAACAAATGGAAGTACACTTTGGGGACTGCTTCACTTGAAAACCTAGGAAGAAGTTTAATTCACCTATCACGCTCATTTCAAATTCACTTCCCATAAGTTTTGAGAATTCTTTACACAGAGAGTCAGTTGTTGCTCCAAAAATGATATCATTAACATAGACCTGAACAATGAGCAGGTTCCTTCCCTGTTTCTTTAGGAAAAGAGTATTGTCAATTTTCCCTCTCTTAAACCCATTTTCTAAGAGAAATTTTGACAACCTTTCATACCATGCTCGAGGAGCATGCTTTAGCCCATACAAGGCTTTGTCCAATTTGAACACATATTCAGGGTGCTCATGACATTCAAACCCAGGGGGTTGCTTCACATAGACCTCTTCCTTAAGTAGTCCATTCAAGAATGCACTTTTGACATCCATTTGGTACAAAGCGAATTCCATATGAGAAGCAAAGGTGATCAGAATTCTGATGGCTTCCATATGAGCCACTTGAGCAAAGGTTTCATCATAGTCAATCCCTTCCTCCTGATTGTAACCTTGAACTACTAGCCTGGCCTTGTTTCTTGTGGTAATTCCATGTTCATCGAGCTTGTTTCTGAATACCCACCTGGTTCCTATAATGGTTCTATTTGGGGGTCTGGGTACCATGTGCCAAATATTATTTCACTCAAACTGATGCAACTCATCTTGCATGACTGTAATCCAATATGCATCTTTTAAGGCTTCCTTGATGTTCTTGGGTTCTATCTGGGAGAGAAAGGCTAAGAAAGCAAGTGAATTTCTAGCTCTTGACTTGGTTTGAACTCCATAATCTAGAGAAGTGATTATGTTATCTATAGTGTGAGAACTTTGATGTCTCCAGTTAGAAGTCTGAGGTTCATCCTAAGAGGAGGACTGTATGTTAGGCTGATTTTCCTCTATCCTTTTCTCAGATGCTAGTGGAGTTCCCTGAACTGCTTCGACCACTCTTTCTTCAGCTTCAGTGATTATAATTGAAGTGCTTGGTTCTGTTGATGATGACACTGCATTATCTTCCTTTGCCTCGTTGATGACTTCACCAGGGATAAGTAAGAGTTCCCCGTCTTGATCTTCCTCAACACTCTTCTCAGATGATGGATAAGACTCATCAAAGATAACATGAACACTTTCTTCAACACATTGAGTCTGCTTGTTATAAACTTTGTAAGCCTTGCTTTGAGAGGAGTAGCCAAGAAATATCCCTTCGTCACTTTTAGCATCGAACTTACCAAGCTGATCTTTTCCATTGTTGCGAACATAGAATTTGCATCCAAATGTTCTTAGGTAGGTCAACTTGGGTTTTCTTCCATTCAGTAGTTCATACGGGTTCTTGTTCAGAATTGATCTGATCATGCACCTGTTTACTAGGTAGCAGGCAGTATTGACAGCTTCAACCCAAAAAGCCTTTGCAAGTCCACTATCAATAAGCATTGTTCTTGCCATTTCTTACATAGTTTTATTCTCTCTTTCTACTACTCCATTTTGCTGTAGAGTTCTATGAGTTGAGAAGTTGTGAGTGATACTGTTTTCACTGCAGAATTTATCAAATTTGACGTTGTCAAATTCTGTCCCATGATCTGATCTAATGCATACAACTCTAAACTCCATCTTTACCTGAATTTTCTTTACAAAGGCCACAAATACTTCAACAGTTTCATCTTTTGCTTTGAGAAATAGAGTCCATGTAAATCTAGAATAGTAAATCCACAATCACGAAAATGTTCCTTTTTCCTCCTCTGCTTTGCATCCTCATAGGTCCACACAGATCCATATGAAGGAGCTCAAGAGGTTTTGAGGTGCTCACATCTCTTTTTGACTTAAAGGAAGACTTTACATGTTTTCCTCTGGCATAGGCATCACATACTTTTTGAGTTTTGAATTGTGATATAGGCAGACCATGGACCACGTCCTTCTGAATTAGTTTATTCAGAAGGGAAAAACTTTTATAGGCCAATCTTCTGTGCCATAGTTCCGCATCATCGTCAACCACCTTCAAACAACTCAGATCACCACTCTATAAGGAGTTAAAGTCAGCAACATAGATGTTCTTGTATCTTTTTGCCACCAAAACTATTTCACCAGTCACAAGGTCAGTGACTGTACATATTTTGGACAAGAACTCCACCTTGTTTCCTTTATCACAAATTTGAGACACACTCAGGAGACTATACTTAAGTCCATTGACGTAGTACACATTTTCAATAGAGTGAGTGTGTGACTTCCCAACTTTTCCAACTCCAAGAATGTACCCCTTTTTGCCATTGCCAAAGGATACACTCCCTCCTTGAAGGGCTTTTAGTGAAAGAAAGTCTGTGGTGTTCCCAGTCATGTGTTTTGAATATCTACTATCCATGTACCATTGTTGATCGCTTCCTTTCACTGTTCCCTGCACAAGAAAATTAGGAGTTAGTTTTAGGAATCCAAACAAGTTTGGGTCCCTTGTAGTAACCAAGAGGATGAATAAGAGCTCTCTTAGTCCATGTAGGTAAAATGCATTTTCTGTGAGTGGAACCTGGTCCCTCTTTTGTGATCACCATTTCAGCAGCCACTTTATCTTTTGGTACTGACTGATTCTTGGCCTGGACACCTTCCATGGAGTGCCCAGTGTTCCCACATTGGGTACGGCCTTAGTTATCAGATGCAGTGACATTCTTACCGTGAGGGTTGGAAGGATCTTTCTTCGTTAGAAACCCTGCTGTCCGCCCTTGTTCACTGTCATTAGTGAACAAGGTCGTGGTAGCTTCTACGGACCAGGTCCACTTTAGAGACTTTTCAAGATCATTCATTACTTTTTCTAGATTGACTTGGAGGAGCTCATTTTTCTCAATTTCAGCACTCATCCTACATCTCAAGTCTTTCACCTCATCTTCAACTCTAGAATATTCCTCACTGACTATCTCCTTTCCTCTTTCAGAGTTTTCAGGTTTTGACTCAGTCAAAGGCTTTGCTATTGGATTGCTTTGGTCAGAAGTTTCTCCCAAGAGATCACTCTTTTCTTTTCTAAGAATTTCAATAGCTTTCGTTTGATCAGTAATTGCAACAACTAAGTCTTTTCTAATTTGTTCATATTCTTCCAGTTCTAAGAATAATGAATCCCTATCTTCTTCATCATTGTCTGATTAAGCCATCAAAGCAAGCGTTGAGTCATATCCAATCTCCCCGCCTTCAACTGCCATCGTATACATCATCAATGTTAGATTTTTCTAGTTTTACTTGTATAGTTAGCTCATAAGCTATTTGCAAGGCCTCCCATATTTCCTTGGCAATGTCGCATGTAGAGATTCTGTCGTACTCTTTAGGTTCCAATCTATTTACCATGATTTTCTTGGCACGAAAATTCTTCTCCATCGCTTCTTTTTGTGCTTTAGTGTATTCTTCAGTGGTCCTATTTATTAATAATGGAAATTCATGTTGTACCTTGATAGGAACAAATAGACCATCGCAGATAACAGCCCAAAGCTCGCAATCCTCGGCCATGATTAAATAATGCATTCTAGCTTTCCACCACCAATAGTATTTTCCATCAAACTTGGGTGGGTGGTATATGGATTGATCGTCTTAAAAATTTGGTGGAGCCGTCATGAGGATCCTTCCTAGGTGTTAACTTGATAGGAGGAACCCACTCTGCTACCAATTGTTAGCTTGTATGGGTCTATCAAATCGTATAGTACCTGGTCCTTTACAAGTTTCTGCCGAGAATACTTAATAAAGCAGTAAGTAAATGAGGCAGAGAATTTTTACGTGAAAAAATCCCGCACAAGGGGATCAAAAAACCACGACCTACCCTGTAGGCTTTTAACTTCACTAACTTGTAATCTTATCTATTACAAGCCACTTTACAATACTTCCGATTGTAAAGAATTCAAACTAACTTGTGGCACCTTTACTACAAGACACTTTGTGACTATCCTAGTTACAAAGGCTTTTTCTAACTTATGGTTCTATCACCACAAGCCACTTTGCAATACTACAATTACAAGAACTTTTCTTTATGACTAAAACTAGCCACAACCTAAACTCAACGAGTCTGAGGATTTACAAATGAGTTCCTAATCAGTAAACTTCTAAGTAAGCAGTTTTAGGTGATATTGTAAGTACCATAACAAGGTTACAACTCAACTAGGACACACATAATCAATCGTTTTGGAACTGATCCGTAGTGGTGTTCAACCTTGTTCTTCAAGCTTGAGAGGATGATCTTTTCTGTTTTTTCTAAAGGCTTGAATGAGTGAATCTGAACCGATTCAGTGATGTTTTGTATAAAAACCCCTTTGGTACATCTTGGTCACATCACTTGAAATGATGCAAGTGCTTTGTTTGGTTAAAGAATGAGTGGGCTGACAGTGTGATGCAGTGCATCAGAAACAGTGCCGCCAGTCACTTTAGTTCCAGTTGTGTCCAAGTGACTTTGTGCTGCGATGTAGGAACTACATGAGCATCAGGTCCTTTTTTGGTTCCTAGCTCCTATATCTGTGACAATTCATCTGTTACTGAAGTCTGTTGGAGTTTGCAACAATCCAAAGTAGATTAGGTTCCCTAACTGATTCTTATTAGAAAGTTAGTTAGATCATCAAAACATAAGGTAAAAATATTTAAGATCTATCTAATTGTGTGATCAAAAACACCTCTAGAAGAAGGTAATTTAGTAGGTTCTTGAAATAGTTTAGAGTAGTCAACTAGAAATTGTACCAATCGATTATCTATCTTAGGCTCCTCTTTATCTTTAATTGCATGTCATTGCTCCCTACACTTCCCATGGGTACAACTTGTATCATGCATAATTGAGACAAATTACCTATATGTTTGACTAATTTTCTCCTTGAACTTTAACCTAACTACCAGTACCCCTAAGAAGGCGCTACCTCCCTTTGTACCAAAATTCCATAGTTAGTTTTCTGAAGTTCTTCTTAATGTCTCTAAGTGAGCAGCTATTGCACTCCTAAAACCACCCCATATGAACCTAAAGGTAGAAGTAAAAACTCTGCTGAAAATTTAGCACCCTGCAACAACCAAGTGATTGTGCACACCTTGTCTACCATCATGTTCCCATAGCAACAATACTAATTGGGGATTTGTGGATCTGAACTTGCACCCTAAACGCTTAATCGATTCAGATATGAAATTATAAGAGATCTTAGTGATGAGTAAATTCATAAAGGTAAGAGGGTAAGCAAGTCAAAGAAAATGAATTTTGTCAAAGTTTGATAATTTTGGATAAAATACGGTCCGAGCTATAATACACGGTATTTATAGACTAGTACCCTACAAAGTACCATATGACCATGATAGTAAGGTATACAAAGTGTTGTAAAAGTGAGTAGTAGTATAAGTAACTTGAGATAATTCTTAATTATGGGGATAATTGGATAATTATGGATTTTAAGTGAAAGATTAGTTTGTAAATGGAACTCTAAAATGAACCTATTTATCAATTGATCCTTTGAAATTTTCTCATCTTCTGGTTACAGACAACAATACAAGAAACATTGTTGTAAGTTTTGTTCCTTCAAACAATTAAAACTATATAGAAACATTTGTATAATATCATTGTTTTCCCCTTTAAAAGATTCTTGAATAATATTTTCCAAGGCCTTTTTCCATTTATTAACACCATCCATTTCCAACTCTTTTAGTCTTTTTGCTATTGTATTGATCCTGAGAGGAAGGCCACCACAATTATTTACCATAGACTTAGCCATTTCTTCTACTTCTTGAGGAATTACTACTTTCTCATTTCCAAGTTTTTCTATAAACAATCTCTAAGATTCCTCTTTTTCTAGTTTTTTCACTCCAAATTTGCTTTGACATCCCATTTTTCGACACGTTTCAAGCAAAAAACTTTAAAGGTATATCTTCTACACATCATCCAATATTAGAACAAAATTCTTTTTCCCTTTGAATGATTTGTGTAACGCGATCACCCTCTTCTCTTCATCTACTTCCTCTAAAAGATCCAATTCAATGGCTGCAGCAATATCATTTTGTGATTCCCTGATGTTGGATTCTTGAGAAATGTTTATCCAAAAAACTTAGGATTGAGTTTGTTGTTGGAGAAGATGATTGATGAGCTTGGCTAAGATAGTTTTTCCAACTCCTTTAACTCCATATATACCAATGCTTGTGACATTGTCTTTCTTTAAACATCTCCAAATTCTTCCACATGTTCTCTTGGTTTCTAGACCAAATAGTTTTGTTGTGAAAAATGATTCCCCTGCTTCATTTTCGTCCATTTTGGTCACAAAATCTCCAAATTTCCCCTAGGATTAATCAAGAAACTAGTAGTTAGTACATAGACAAATCCAAGATTTAAACTCGATAGGTCTAATCTTTAATTTCTCTTTGCACTGAGTTAATTGTACTTTTGAAATTATGTGTTTAGAGTTCAATATTTGTTAGAAGTTAGTGAAGTTTCACATATATGTTATTCGTGTTAGAAATATTGGGTTCAATTGAACTTGCAACGCATAATCTGCTTCCGTTTACATAGAGTTAGAAAAATAGGCAAAGAAGAAATAAACTTTAGAAAGCACATTTTCATAAACAGTGGCGGAGGTAGAGTGTCGGGAACGGGTTCGGCCGAACCCAGTAACTTTTATTCGAACTCTGTGTTTGTCTTAAAAGATCCACTAAATAAATTTTAAAATACCACAAATTCTAGCAATTAATGTTTGTGTAATGATCCGACCGGTCGTTTTGAGCCCTAGCACATGTTCAGCAGTCAGAGTTGATTTGGAAAGAGAATTCTCATTTTGAAAGCTTGAAGTTGAAAGAATTAACTAGGATTGGATTTTTGAGTAAACAACCATGGAATTGGGATCTGAAGGTTCTAGCAGGTTCTTATGATAATTTCGGACTTGGGCGTATGCCCGGTTCGGGTTTTGGATAACCCGGGAGCGCTTTGGCGCTTATTGTGGAAGTTACCATTTTGAAAAAATTTTCATAAGTTTGGCTTGAAGTGCATTTCAGTATTATCGATGTCCGTTTAGGATTTCGAGTCTAGGAGTAGCTCCGTACGGTGATTCGGGAGTTGGGGGAGCGATCGGAAGTGAACTCGGAGGTCTGTAAGTCATTTTGAAGTCCTTTGGCTAAAGATAGTTGGAGTAGATCCGTAATGTCGAATATGACTTGTGTGCAAAATTTGAGGTCGATCAGACGTGATTTGATAGATTTCGGCATCAAATATAGACGTTTGAAATTCTAAAGTTCATTAATCTTGGATTGGAGGTCGATTCATGATTTTAGCGTTGTTTGATGTGATTTGAGGCCTCGAGCAAGTCTGTAATATATTTTAGGACTGGTTGGTATGATTGGTTGGGGTTCCGAGGGTCTCGGGTGGATTCCGGGGTGTTAACAGATCGAGTTTGGGCAAAAAACGTCTGCTTGGATGCTGGTATCTGGTTTCCTTCTTCGCGAACGCGAAGAGGAATGTGGAAGGATGCTGGATTTGGCCTTCGCGAACGCGAAGGGGTGGGCTGAGCTGCTACGCAGACGCAAGGGAGAAATTGCAAACGCGTAGAAGGAAAACCGGGCCTGAGGTCATTGGCCTACGTGAACACGAGGCCTTGTATGCAACGTGAAAGGGCTGGGTAACTGGCCTTCACGAACGCGAGCGATAGGCTGCGAATGAGAAGAAAGGCGGACCTGGGCTGGGCAGAAATTTTAAAAATTGGGGTTTGAGTTCATTTCACCCATTTTTCTCTTGACTTGGGCGATTTTTGGAGCTTTTAAAGAGGGGGTTCCATCATTCATCATGAGGTAAGTAATTAGTGCAAGCTTTGAATTAAAATACAAGGTTGATATATGGATTTAAACATGAAAATTTGTAGAAAACTTGGGGTTTGAGGGAAAACCTAGAAAATTGATATTCTTAGAATTTGACCACGATTTTGGGTATGGAATTAAGAGAAAATCATATATTTGAGTTCGTGAGTTTATGGGTAAACCTTATCTTCGAAATTTTTTCAGAATCCGGGCACGTGGGTCTGAGAGCATTTTTGTCAAGTTTTCGGTCGGGGTTAGGAATTATTATAAGATGGATTTGTAATGAGTAATTGAGCTTATATTAATGGATTTGCATAATTGTTGGTTATCTTTGGAGCATTTAGCATCGATTCGAGTCTTCGGAAGGGCGTGGAATACCGGTTATGGATTTTCGGAGTGAGGTGAGTCTCCTTTCTAACCTTGTAAGAGGGAATTGTCCCCATATGTTAGTTAATTGATTATGTGCTCCTATTTCTGGGGGCTACGTACGCACGAGGTGGCGAGAGTCCATGTGTATCTACTATTATGCTGTTGTCCAGGGAGTCAAGGACCAAAAATCATGCTACACATGGATTATTTGTAAACTTATTAACAGCTTGAATTGCTTAAATCTCATTGAATCAGTAAATGAATTCCAAAAAGGACTAAACTTCATTTTTCTTAAATCATTAAATGAAAATTGGCTTGTATTAGAATAACCATTTTTCGATAAATTCTTAATTGGTTATTTGAGCATGTATTTCCATGTGTACCACCGTCGCATGTATGATTCGCGAGTAGGGTATTTGTTTATTTATGTTGACCGCGTCGCATGCATGATGCGTGAGCAGGGTGATAGATGCATCTATGGTTCGAGCTGTTCGACCCTCGGCGGTGCACAATTTACTTTTATGTTGGATCGGGCCGTATGTCCCACGGTGTTACTTGCGCATGTTTTGCTTAGCAATTTCTCTGATGATTGAGTTTCATATCTGCTTGAGATTGGTGAATATCCATGATACTACGTGGGAAAGAACTGTTATTCCATGATTATTCGCATTAATAATATATCATTACTTGACCACTAGTAAGTGTCAAAGTCGACCATCTCGTCTATACGTTTTCGAGATTAGACGGGATACTCATTGAGTACACGTTGTTTTAATACTCATACTACACTTCTGTGCATTTTTGTTGCACATGCATATGTACCCCCATTGGCCTACGGGGCATGGCAGCATGGATGATACTGGGACTAGGTGAGTTGCATTACTCGAGGCGGCCCGCAGCTAGTATCGTCCCTTCTAGTATATTGTATTTACTTTCTGTCCATTTGTATTCCGGACGGATGTTGTATTGTATTGTTTCTTAGAAATAGCTCATGCACTTGTGACACCGGGTTCTAGAGATATCTATGTGTTCATTCAAAAGTTTAAAATTGTCAAATGTTTCATCATTTATTCAGTAGAGTTTATCACATATTGTTTAAATGCATAAAAGAAGTGGTTTCGGAAATATTTAAAATGAGAATTTAGTTAAGTATTATTGGTTGGCTTGCCTGAAAGCGGTTGTCGCACCCCCTTTTTTCTCGCGAAATTGGGTTTATGACATTTGAGAGGGCAACTCGTTCTCTTTTGGGAATTGGGTTTGAATTGAAGAGCCGCCATCTAATAATTTAAGTCCATTAGGACACTAAGAAGGGTTTGATTCAAGTAACCGGAGATTGGGTAAGAGCTTGAAATTATCCCAAGGGGAAGGTGTTAGGCACCCCTCAGGATCCACTAGTGTGGTTCCCGGCCAAGCTATTGTTGTGAGTTAAGTGCCAATAACACATAGGCAAATAAAAACTTCAAGTAAGAGGGGATTTTCACATAATGGTTACAAATAAGCAACGTTGGAAAGAACCAAAAGGAAACTGATTATTCTTAAAGCAATAGTTTAAAAATTGGAGAAGAAGCAAAGAAAACAAAGGAAAGGGGGTCCTAGGTTTATAAATAATATGGATCACCCCACAAACCATCCGGTAATCACTCCTCAGTGAGGGGCTACATGTGATGTTATCGCATGGTCATCATATCCATATCTACCCTTTCCTACCCCGTTAAGGTATTAAAGCGCGGAATGGTCTCATTTACTTATTGCATGCTATTACCCGCCCCAATCGTATCAGTACCGAAGGAATTTAGGACTACTAATCCTAAAAGGAAGGGAAGTTGGGAATTTAGGACTACTAATCCTAAAAGGAAGGGATGTTGGGCTTGTTTATAGTTTCCAAGTCAAAAAACTCTAAGGCTACATACAAAAACACGTATAGCAAGTTGGGGAAGCACATAACAAGTAAAAGGCTTAGATACACCTCCTTTTGGCAGAGAAGCACATAATTTAGCATGTCTTGCACATACTGTTTAGGTTCTGATTAAACTTAAAGGTTAAGGCTGACTAATTTATTACATAGTTCATATAAGAAGCCCGAATCAGGCCTACCTGCTGGTTGTAACAAATAAAATCTGATTCAGTTTATAAAATTTTAGCCCTAAGGCTTGCCTAAGTGTTAGACGAGGATCCTGTAGGCATGATATCTACTGATTTCAGAAACAATAAAATAAACTGAATGCATACTGGTTTAAGAAAAGTTGTCAGTTATTAAAGAAAGGCAAGTTTTAGCAAGAGATCATAAGTTCCGCAACTGATGGTACGTCATTATTACTGATTTTAGACTTATAAGCGAGTGAAGCGATTCAGACTTGATTAATATCTCCTATAGGCATGCTTTCTATGTGTTGTTGACTTTAAACACTTCTATAGACATAGTAAAATGCAGAAACCATATAATCATGATATCTAGATGCTGAATTTTTTCTTAAAGCCTATGAACATGATATCTAATTGCAGTTGATTGATTAAGACCTTTAAACATGATTGCCTAATGAAGAATTGATATGCAAGATTCAGAAAGATTTATAGGCGTATTTTCTATATGCAGAATTCAGATTTCCAGGTAATTACAGACATGTTATCTATATGAGAGAATGCAGAATTCCTACAGACATGGTATCTATATGAGAGAATGTAGAAATTCCTACAGACATGGTGTCTATATGATAGAATGCAGAAATTCAGAAATAACCTATATGCAAGATATCTATATGAGAGTGCAAAAATTCAGAAAGCAGCTATAGACATGATATCTATATGAGTGTGCAGAAATTCTGAAAGTACCTCTAGGCGATATATTTATATGAGAGTGTAGAAATTTAGAAAGTACCTATAGGCAGGATATCTACATGAGAGCGTAGAAATCCAGCAATACACCTATAGGAAGGATATATATCCTTTGCATACATATTTATCCCTCACTTTTCACTAGCCATCCCTAAGATTTTATTACAAATTATTATAGCCCAAAAAAATAAAAGAAACATCAAAAATTAAAAAGTACAACCAAGGAGAGTCTGATTCAGATTTCCCGTCTGAAATATGAAGTAAACCAACTCCAATGAGATCATGATCCAAAGCCTTTATCCTATTTGGATGTGTCAGAGTTCCCTAAGAGTCTCACATGGACTCCGGGCTGTGCTCACACCCAAATGTATCACTAGATTAAGGCATAGTGTAGTGTGGAAGGGCCAGCCCTCAAGTATCCAAGTTCAGAGGGAACTCAAGGTCCCAAGGCAAGGCTCACAAGAGGGGGGGGGGGGGGGGGGNCTAAGAGGGGAAATGGAAAGGGAAACAACTCAAACCAGTACACATAGGGGTATAGGGAGGTGGTAAAGAACCAAAGATAGGATGATGGGCATAACCAGCAATGGGAAATGTTGGCACACCCATAAGCCTGTTAGAACACACTATTTAGAGATTAGGATCCCAAAGGATCAAGTTTAATTCATGAAGAACAATTTACATATTGCCATGACTTAAACCATATGCTCAAACGCATAAGGGGGTAGGGAATATGGATTCATAGCATAAACAAACAGAAAGAAAGCAGCATGCTAATTGAAATATTGAGCTCTACAGAAATAGTAAATAGACATGGATACACAAACTATAAATAAACACATTGTTCTGATGCTGAAGCTTAAATCAGGACATACCAGTTTCAAAGAAACAAGTAAAGAAAACAGTAGGTCTTGTAAACAAGCCACAATGTAGACAAGAAGAGAGAATATTATTTTGTAGAAGTGTAAGTTAGGAAGACTGTGTGTTTTTGGAAGGATTGTCAATCGTGTGTGTTGTGTTTTACAGAGTCGTGCATTTATAGTGTTTAAAGTCAGGCAGAAATAAGGTAAGAAAATAGTTAAGGAACTAAATATCAATCTAGAATCAATCACACAAGACTTCCTTTAATTAAGGAATTTAAATTCAAACAGGTAAAAACTATTTGAGGAAAGAAATTAAATAAGCACTTTGTGCAAAGTAGACAATTAGGGGTAAATACATAGAAGTTTTATTTAAGTACAGAATTTTGAAATACGCAGTTGTACAATTAAGGTAAGAAAATCAATTAGTAGCCAGTAAATCAGAGGTCAGAGATTTTGTAAGAATGAACCATGTCAGAAAAGCTGAGAAAAGGTTTTGTAACTTAAGTCGAGTCACGGGAAAAATCAGCAAACAAGTCACAAATTCGAAAGCCTTCTTAGAGGGAAGTTCATCACATATAAAGAGCATACAGATATGTCAAGCATGAAAGAAGATGTTGTGTCATTGTAAAATCAGTAGAAAAATCCAGTGTAAAAGAGTTTAGCAAAAGGTTAGAATCATATGAAAACAAGGATGTCCCAACTCAGTTCAGAGACTAGAAATTGGTCTGAAAGAGTTATGGGTTTTTGAAATAAAACCCTAGTTCAAGAAAATCACATAGCCAAACTCGGAAGAACCCCCAAATTCTAGGGTTTCCACCATTAATCGAGTGCAAAGATGAGAGGGCAAATAATTAAATCGAAACTTGTTCAGAAGTCTCAGAGAAGAACTAAAACTCTAACATATTTCTTTCAGCAATAGAAACTCATGAGAAAACATGATAGAAAAGTAACATGCAGAACACAGTAGAAGAGTTCAAAGGAAAATAGAGTAGAAGAAGCTAATACGAAACATAATGGGAAACACTATTAAAAAAACCAGGGTTTAGCAACGGACAAAATCTGTAACTAAACAGAAAAATCCGTCGCTAATCTCATTTAGCGACGGAATAGCGACGGATTATTAAAAGATTCTGCTAGCAACAAGCATTTTAGCGACAGATTAGCGACGGCGTTCGTAGCTAATTCCAGTTTTTTTTGTAGTGAAAAATTAATAAGAATAGTAGAAGAAGCATGCTAAGAAGTTTTATAAGAAACTTAAACAAAGCTCAGTAGATGGAACTTAATAAGAAACATTTAAGAACATAATAATGGAAAATACAGTAGAAGAAACAAACAAGAAGACAGTAGAGGAAAATACAGTAGAAAAAGCATATGAGAACACAGTATAGGAAAATACAGTAGAAGAAATATACAAGAATTATACAAGAACACGATAGAAGAAAATACAAGAACACAGTAGAGGCAAATACACACAAGAGAAAAGGAAAGTCAGAGAAACATTTAAATACTTTTTTGAAAACCCTGGATCGGAAAAGAAATGGTTTGAAAGTAGTTTTTGAAAGAAAAGCCCGAAAAATTGTTTAAAAACTTAGGGAACACATAGATACACAACGGATATAAAGGAATCAGAAATACCTTGAAGGGTTAGGGTTTCAAAAGAACCCCATTAGTGAGAAAGGCTTGGAAAAGCCACTGATCTAAGCTAGAGAGGGTCAAAACTAAGCTCAAACAACCATAGCATGCCGGAGCTAGGCCGGAGATGGCTATAGAACTCGAACCAAATGAAACCTAGACCATACTCCGTCATGGTCAAACCTTGAATCTTTAAAAACCAAGCATGTGGGAGTTGTAGGAGGCCGGTGTAGGACTCCATTGGCATAGGAAGCCATGGATTCCGGTGGCTTTAGGGTGGAAGTGGTGGGAGGCGGCTAGGGTTTGAGAAGCTTCGAGAGAGTTTGAGAGAATGGGGGGCTTCATAGGTGGCTGGTAGGTAGAAAATGGTTTAGGTTTCGGGGGTGTTGGTAAATTAAAAAAGGAAAGGGAGAACTGTGGTCGTTGATCATTTCGATCAACGACCTGGATTAATCAGGGAGCCAGGCGGGTTGTTCAGAGGAGCTATGGGTCGGGTAATTTTAGGAGTTGGGCTGGGCGATTTTAAATTGAAATTGAGTTGTATTAGGAGTGCCAAATTTGGCCAAAATCGAAATAAAAACAGGCTAACATTTAAAAAGCCATTTTCCCTTATTTATTTTATAAAAAATAGTAAAATAATTTTTGGAAATAAATTAAAGGTACTAAATTAATTAATAGTATATAAATATTAGATTAAAAATATTGGAGCAAATTTTTTTTTCCATTATAAACGCAATTAAATCTTAAAATAGGCTAGTATTGCAAATATATATAATTTAGATTTTAAAATACTAAATAAATTTATAGAAAATATACAAAAATTATGTTATCTATATTTCAACATAAATATAAAATTCCAATAACTAAATTACCAAAAATAATAATTTTGAAAATAATCATTGGACTTTTATGGATGAAAAAAGGAAATAAATCAGTTTAAAACCTTAATAATTATGGGAAAATAGTAAAATGCTTGGATATACTTATATATGCGTATATATGCTATTTTAAGGATATTTTGCACATAAAAAATATATAGGGAAAAATTGGGTATCAACAGCTGCCCCTCTTTACTCGGGAAGGATGAAAGAGTTGTCGGGTAAAGACATAATGACCAATTTTGACCGAACGAAATGTTTTGAAGAAATTTGGCCGTGCTCCGACTTCTGAGCTACCTATATATCCCTGATTTTACAGGAATCAGTTTGTATGTAGTTCAGGATACGTCGGAGGAATATGCCGATGTAAACCTTTCAAGAACGGACGCAATATTCAGGTTGGGATGAATGGTTAAGGTTTAGTAGGGTTGCGGGCATTGGAGCGGAATCGCTCGTGCCGAGATGGCCGTCTCTCACCGGTTTACCTGCAAATAAGCAATACAAATGCACATTGTACATAAATTTAAACATGATGCAAGTTCCTGTCGGACCATGAATGTTGTCTATGGACGGTTAGGATGATGTCCTCAGACCATGACATCCTGGGCCATGAAGCGTATAATAAAGGATTCGCAAGCTATGAAATAATGCTCTCGGGCAATTAGAATGATGCCTCCGAACCATGATGCCTTTGAATAATGATGTGTGAAATTAAAGGGATCTTCAGGCCATGACATGGTGTTCTCGGGCTATGTAAATGGTGCCTCCGAACAATGACGCCCTCAGATAATTTGGCAATCTTTCAGCCCATGAAATGCAGTAGGTGGCGATCTATCAGCCCATAAAATGAAATAAGTGGCGATATTTCAACCGTGCAAGTGTACATAAAGTGTCAATCTTTCAGCCACGCAAGCGTAAATAAAGTGGCAATCTTTCAGCCATGCAAGCATAAATAAAGTAGCGATCTTTCAGCCGTGCAAATGTAGATGGAGACAATGTTTAGTCTCAGAAGGCAGAATGATAGCCTTATGCAATGCATAAAATGCAGATGGAGACAATGTTTAGTCTCGGAAGGCAGAATGGTAGCCTTATGCAATGCAGAAAATGCAAATGGAGACAATGTTTAGTCTTGGAAGGCAGAATGGTAGCCTTATGCAATGACGAAAATGCAGATGGAGACTGTGTTTAATCTCGGAAGGCAGAATGGTAGCCTTATGCAATGCAGAAAATGCATATGGAGACAGTGTTTAGTCTCGGACGGCAGAATGGTAGCCTTATGCAATGTAGAAAATGCAGATGGAGACCGTGTTTAGTCTCGTAAGGCAGAATGGTAGCCTTATGCAATGCAGAAAATGCAGATGGAGACAGTGTTTAGTCTTGGAAAGCAGAATGGTAGCCTTATGCAATGCGGAAAATAAAAATAAAGTGGCAGATGGTAATAGAGTTTCTTAGCTGATAACAAGCCTTGATGTTGGGCTCGCTGTGGATATCACTGGCGTGTGTGGATAGCGAATACTGAAGAAGTGTGGCAATTCATAAATCAATGTTTGTCTTGTGGGTGTATAGTATATCATATGCTTTCGTAATCCAAATGCCTGCATCCAAAGAAAAATCACGACTTTTGTAGAGGGGAGGTTAGTTCGTATTCTTGCCAGCCTTGCTTGACCTGTTCGGCTTTGATCCGATGATACAATATGCATTATTAGGGTAGCGTTGCTGAACAAACAACTTTGATAATAAACATGCATGAATTTGTAAAAGTATTCCATAAGTATATAT
Source organism: Nicotiana glauca (assembly GCA_026770625.1). Taxonomy (NCBI): domain Eukaryota; kingdom Viridiplantae; phylum Streptophyta; class Magnoliopsida; order Solanales; family Solanaceae; genus Nicotiana; species Nicotiana glauca. The sequence goes on from MU729306.1 coordinate 74,428, forward strand.
TTAAGAAGTAGTTTTTAGATGAACCAACGACTGTGATGTGGTTTAGGACATTGCAACCTCTCTTGCTTCGGAATTTTGAGGGTCCTCCTCAAAATTCTGCCCCAGTTTAATGGGTTGATGCTTCTAACGGCTGCTTGCAATGATTGGTTGAAATTACTTTGGAATTTTGAGGGTCCTCCTAAAAATTCTATCCCAGTTTCCAATTGCAGGGGAAATGAAAATTTTATTGAATTGTGACCGAACCCATAAGGCTGCCTACGTGTCCCCTCTTAAATGGGAATCATGTCAGACGTAGTTCGAATTACATCATAAAGGAAAGCATAAGATTACACATAGTAATGCTTGACTACATCTGAATTGATTGATTTTGGCCAAACTTCTCCATCCATTTATGCAAGTATAAGGGCTTCTCCGGTCAAAACCTGATGAACCATGTATGGACCCTGCCAGTTGGGAGAGAATTTCATTTTGGCTTTCTCTTGATGTGGGAAATTTTTCTTTAACACCAGCTGCCCCGGTGTGAAATGTCTTGCTTGACTTTTTTGTTGAAGGCTCTGGACATTCTGTTCTGATAGAGTTGACCTTGGCAATCTGCGTTCATCCTCTTTCCATCTATAAGAGCCAGCTGCTCGTAATGACTCTTCACCCCTTCTGCATTGTCGAGCTCGGTTTCCTGTATAATCTTTAGGGAGGGTATTTTTATTTCGGCGGGAATGACTGTGTCTGTACTATAAACCAACATATAGGGGGTTGCCCCGGTTGACGTGCGGACTGTGGTGCGGTACCCCAATAAAACAAAGGGTAGCTTCTCATGCCACTACTTATGCTTCTCTATCGTTTTCCTTAGTATCTTCTTGATATTCTTATTGGCGACCTCTACAGCTCTATTCATCTGCGGTCTATAGGCTGTAGAATTTTTGTGTTTGATCTTAAAGGTTTCACACATGGTCTTCATCAGGTCACTGTTGAGTTTGGAGACATTATTAGTTATGATTGACTCTGGAATCCCGAATCGACAAACGATGCGGCCGCAGACACAGTCTGCCATGACTTTCTTAGTCACTGCTTTGTAAGATGTTGCTTCGACCCATTTGGTGAAATAGTCGATTGCTACTAGGATGAACCTGTGCCCGTTAGATGCGACAGGTTTGATTGGTCCGATAACATCCATTCCTCAAGCGGCAAAAGGCCATGGTGAGCTCGTTGTATTGAGCTCGTTGGGAGGCACCTTTATCATGTCTGCATGTATCTGACAGTGGTGGCATTACCTGACTTACTAGATGCAGTCTGTTTCCATAGTCAACCAAAAGTAACCAGCCTGGAGTATCTTCTTGGCTAAGACAAAACCATTCATATGTGGACCGCAGGTCCCAGCATGGATTTCTTCTAGTAGCTTGGATGCTTCTTTTGCATCAACACACCTTAGTAACCCCAAATCAGGAGTCCTCCTATATAGGATTCCTCCGCTGTGAAAGAAGTTGTTAGACAATCTTTGAAGTGTGCGTTTTTGGGTGGTGTTTTCAAGCTCTGGGCATTCTCCTTTTGCCAAATATTCCTTGATACCATGAAACCAAAGTTTTCCATCTGCCTCTTCTTCGACATGAGAACAGTAAGCTGGCTGATCATAGATTTTCACAAGAATAGGATCAATGAAGTTCTTATCTGGATGCTATATCATGTATGATAGGATAGCCAATGCATCGACAAACTCATTCTGGATTCTGGGAACATCCCAGAACTCTGTCTTTGTGAACCTCTTTCTCAACTCCTATACATGATGCAGATAAGGGAGTATTTTGGAGTTCTTGGTCGCCCATTCTTCTCGGACCTGATGTACAAGCAAGTCCGAATCCCTAATTACTAGAAACTCTTGGATGTTCATGTCAATAGCCATCTTGAGCCCTAAGATGCAGGCTTTATATTCGGCTATATTGTTGGTGCATAGGAACCTGAGTTTTGCAGAAACCGGATAATGCTGACCAGTTTCTGACACTAGGACTGCTCTTATGCCAACTCCCTTAAAATTTGCTGCTCTATCAAAAAACATTCTCCAACCATCACAGGATTCTGCAATATCTTCTCCAATGAATGATACCTCTTCGTCAGGAAAATACATTTTCAGGGATTCGTATTCTCCATCCATGAGGTTTTCGGCCAGGAGATCTGCTAGTGCCTGTCCCTTGACTGCTTTCTGAGTTATGTAGACAATGTCGAATTTACTCAACAGGATTTGCCACTTGGCTAGCTTACCGGTAGGCATGGGCTTATGAAAGATGTATTTCAAAGAATCCATCCTTGATATGAGATATGTGGTATAGGCACAGAAGTAGTGCCTCAACTTCTGAGCTACCCAAGTCAAAACATAACAGGTGCATTCTAATAGAGAATATCGGGCCTCGTACGGAGTGAACTTTTTGCTGAGATAATAGATGGCCTGTTCTTTCTTTCCCGTTTCATCGTTCTGCCCTAGGACGCCACCGAAGGTACCATCTAACACTGCGATGTAGAGCAATAGAGGTCTACCTGGTTCACATGGGACTAAGATTGGTTGTGTTGACAAGTATTCCTTGATCCTCTCGAAAGCTTTCTAGCATTCATCGGTCCACTTGGTGGTGGCATCCTTTTTCAACATCTTGAAGATCGGCTCACAAATAGCTGTAAATTGTGCTATGAATCGGCTGATGTAATTAAGCCTCCCCAAGAAACTCATTACATACTTCTTGTTCCTTGGTGGTTACAATTCTTGAATGGCTTGGATCTTTGATGCATCTAGTTCTATTCCCCGACGACTCACAATAAACCCAAGTAATTTTCCAGCAGGAAGCCCAAATGCACACTTTACGAGATTTAGTTTTAGGTTGTACCTCCACAGTCTATTGAAGAACCTCCTCAAATATTCCATGTGATTAATGGCCTCCTTTGACTTAATGATGACATCGTCTACGTACACCTCGATCTCCTTGTGTATCATATCATGAAAAATGGTGGTCAAAGCCTTCATATAGGTGGCCCATACGTTCTTAAGGCCAAACAACATCATCTTGTAGCAGTACATTCCCCACGACGTAATGAAAGCCATTTTCTTAGCATCTTCTTCATCCATCCAGATCTGATAGTACCCAGCGAAACAATCTACAAATGATTGCAACTCGTGCTTGGCGCAATTGTCGATCAGGATGTGTATGTTTGGTAAGGGGAAGTCATCATTTGGACTGGCCCAGTTGAGATCCCGGTAGTCGACACAGACTCTGACCTTTCCATCCTTCTTCGGTACTGGTACAATGTTGGCTAACCATGTTGGATATTCTACTACCTTGAGAACCTTAGCTTGGACCTTCTTGGTGACTTCTTCCTTGATTTTCAAACTCATATCTATCTTGAATTTTCTGAGCTTCTGCTTTACCGGTAGACATGTCGGATTAGTTGGTAGTTTGTGTGCCACAATAGATGTACTCAGACCAGTCATGTCATCGTATGACTAGGCGAATATGTCCTCGAACTCCTTTAGGAATTCTGTGTATTCTTTCTTTTACGATGGTGACAAACGAACGTTGATTCGTGTTTCTTTGACATTTTCTGCATCTCCAAGTTAACAATATCAGTCTCGTCAAAATTGGAATTAGGTATGTTCTCAAAATTTTCAACTTCTTTAACTATCTCTTTCGGTATATCATCTTCCCCTGAATCTATGTCTGTTTGTCGCGTTGTCTCATTGCATGTCACATTCATTGGTTCATCAAGATAAGTAATAGTAATGTTGTATAAATAAAGTAATGCGATAAAATAATATGAGTAAGATTTATAAGAAAATCGAAATGCTTTGATAAATTCCATTACTGTTTTTGAACATTGGAGCTCTTCCTTGCGAAATTTAAAATGCAAAAGGAAAGTCAACTAGTAAAATAAAAATAGTGCATGATGCTTGTTCAGCCTTGCCACCCCGAGGCTTGTCGGGCTCTGGTGGTCCTGATGGTCCAATTCTTGAGGCATGCTCCTCTGATCATAGCCTGTATGGAAGGACTAAGAGGAGGGGTAGGTGGAGGGTCCCTGGATCTCGTGGAATAAGATAATGTTGCCAGAGTGAACGAACTAACCTTTGGGGAGGGGAAATAAAAAACAAAAGTAAAAACAAAAAGGTAACAAGTTAGTGGGGATCATAAGAAAAATGTTGCAATATTTAAACACATAGTGTAGAATGTAAATCGTGTCCTAATTTGGGGACCTCTTTGTGCCAGAGGTAGGCCTAGTGACAAGTTGATTTGGAGAACTAAGGATTCTAAATGCCTCATTTTATTGATAGAAAATAGACGAATCCCAAAATGATACTAAATAAATAGGAAATGAAAATCATTAATGGATATTGGCCTTATTACATTTTAAATAGCGAAAAGATAAAATCCTATCTACTTGGTCCCGAAAGGACCTGAGGAAAAGATAAAATCCTATCTACTTGGTCCCGAAAGGACCTTCCTCAGGTTGAGTGCGTTCGTTGATTAAATCCTCCAGTTCACGTAGGTTCACCAGTAAAAATGCCTTCGCCGGGCGTTCTCCTTCATTCCCCTCTGAATTCTGGCAGTCAGTGACTCTCTTCCTCACTTTTCCTTCCAATTCCAGCAAACTGTATTCAAGATATTCCAAATTTTCCCTAGCTTTGGCGGCCCTCTCTTTCCACTCATTGATTTTGTCATTTGATGGAAGACTCCTCCACCAGTCAAGCAAGAGTGGGGGCATGCTAATCATATTGAAACTGGGGACCTCGTGCCTCATTTTCTGCAAAACAGAAAGGTTAGACCCTACACCCACCGGACTCGACTATTTAACATCAATAATTGGCACAAAAGCATTTACTTCTCAAAATAAATGCACAGAACGTGACGGTGTCCGTTTGGGTTCTAGGGAAACCCAGTGGACTTTGGACAAGGCTATCTTAAATAGTCATTATGTGGACAACATAACTTACTTGGCTAGGTTTGACCATGATGCATTCACAATTAAACAGAGTAAGGTTTCTATGGGGTATTAGAATGGTACCCTTGAGCGGACAACTCAAGAGGGAAAGGCGCAGAACCGTCGACTACACCATTGATCGACTGGTTTTACTGCAAATATGCCTTTGCCGGATTTAGAGGGTGATAATATCGGAAGAGTGCAATCACTCATTATAAGCGTTGCTATGGTATATTGTTTGGCGCGAGTGGAATATGATGTTGAAAACAAGCAATTTCAATAATTAAAACAAATTGTCATGTACTTGCACGTTCATAAAGTAATAATTACAATAATTTAAAATAGTATCGACGCTCCCGTTTTTCTAAGGCGGAAAGCGGGTTTCGACATTATGGATGAAATGACTCTTCTATTCCCTTTTTTGGGGAAT